>APFE030457447.1:17804-82550 GCA_000404065.3 Pinus taeda | reverse complement strand
TATATATAGAAAAGAGGTTTTGTCATTTGAATCATCCAAGAATTGTTCATTTATGTAATGTAAAGGAGGTTGTCCCCTCGAAGAGGCTGAATTCTAAGGCGTTGATCTATATTTTCTATCTTTTTGTGAGCTAGTTTCATAACAAGAAGAGAATAGTTGGTCTCACCTATTTCTTGTGAACTAATCGAGAGGTTCGTTGAGCAGAACATTGGGTTGTTCAGGAGACAGTTGACCAACGAGGAGCTACTCAGGTTTGGGAGATCATGCAGCGGGAATGAGCTGAGGAGGGAGGGACTCTACTTCATCTGCAAGGGACCTGACCACTCATGCTTGAGTGACACTGAAGAGATGACAGAGGTAGAGCAGGTGGAGATTCCTTCTAACCTTCAGGGTGAGGATTCTTCTTTGGACGAGTCCATGGGTTCATACAAGGATGCCTCCAAGGAGCATGAGTCATGTACAGTCGCTGACAACAAGCCTGATTTATATGATGAGCAGTAAGTGGAACCTATGGGAGATATTTAGGATGATGAGTCACCAATGGTGATTCAACATGAGCAGTGGTGGAGCATGAGTCAATTGAGTAGGATGATGTGCACAATATACATGATGAGCCTTCTGGGGAGAGCGAGTTGGAGGTTCATATTGAGCCCGTGATGGTGAAGGATAAGCAACCACCCTTAGGGTCAACCATTGAAGAGGAACAAACAGATGTACAGACATTTTGCAGGGTGGCAGTATTTGCAGACACTTGCCCTCAGGAGGTGTTGAAGGTTGACATGGAAGTTTTGTGGGAGGCTAGTAGACGATAGGAGTGCGAAGATCCTGATCAGAGGAGGGAGGAGGTGTTGGAGATGGTGGTGCATCCACCTTTGGGCCTACCCATTGATGCGGTGTAGATAGGTGCAGTGGCAGCTGATAGAGCTATAGTATTTCCAGGACACAGCCCTCTCCAGGAGTACATAGACAAGGCTTATAGCACATCTTGCCCACTTTTGCCTAATATAGTGAGAGGGGCATGTTTCCTTAGACAGATCTAGTTGATTGACTAGATAGACAATCATCAATTGAATAGGGACCCATATCAGCTTAGTAGACTTGTTCCTTACACAGGTGTCCATGCCTTGGATTTGCGAGAGATCGTAAGCTAGTACCCTATTGATGGAGTATCATTTTTAGTCAGAAGCATTGTACTGCAGGAGCCCTTAGAGGTGAGGGATATTACATGCTTTAGTTGGCAACAGGATGTAGGATTGCCACTCATCAGTATTTTAGCACAGCATCAGCATGGTGAGATTGGCCTTGGTCTATGCCAAGGGTTAGATTGGAGAGAGTTGATGACTTGGTATTGTTGAAGTTTTTAGGTTTACTTAGTTAGAAACCCTCCATGCACTTTATCTGATTTATTCCTATCTACTTGTTATCTTCCTTAACAAGTTATTTATAGTGTAAATACTAAAAATAAACACTAGTGCATGCTCAACATATTACAGATCATCAAATAAAAGAAACAAGAACAAACACACCACATGACACCATTATTTTTGGACTAATGTCCCTAAAAAAACCCAATGTGGGAAAATCGGTGTAGCTATCTGAGGGTTTTCTTACTAAGCAATATCAGATTACACTCTAGGTGCCGAAACTGGCCTACCCAACAAAGAATTTCCTTAGCAATAATACCTCTCAGTTTTTGACAAATCTACTGGCTGAAACCCCGGATAATCCTTCCGGCAGCTACTCAGCACCAATCTGCCCCAGAAACCCCAGAGTCTGCCAATCTAGACTGTGTCAGCCTCTCCTAGCCCAGCGCTGGCCCTACGTCAGCCTATCTTGGCATGTGTCAACTCTTTGAGCCTTTGCGTCAGCTACGCTGGCCCCTCTAGTGCTCTGCGCAACACTTAGCTGCCTCTGCGTGGCCCTGCATGAGAACTGGTTGCTCCTGCGTCTGTCCCTCTGGCTACTCTATTGCTATCCCAACACTATCTTTGCCTCTCTATCTCTCTGCACTCAATGCCCCTCAGCTGCTCTCTCGATCACTGATTCTATCTCTCTTAGCAAACCGCGCTCTAGAGAATAGAATCATTGATAACTCTGGTGTACTCTCCAAGTGACCCTCAAACATCCTCTTATACTTTTCTCGTTGACATCTCAATGGCCGAGATTAAGTCCCTAATCAATGGCTAAGATTAGATCTGGCTTGATCCATATCTTTTGGACCATTCTAACACAGATTCATCTTAATACACATTAACTTAAGGACTCCATTAAAAATATTAATTATTTTAATATCTCCTGATTTGTTTAGAATCTACCCAAACCCTTTCTAGGTATTGGAGATATGATTTGCCCCAACCTCTCCACCAAATTTCGTGGCTAAAGCACATTAGATGCTACCCGAAATCAACATTCCCTCTTAGCGAGGACAGTGCTCTAGCAATACTCCTCACTGAGTATTACTCTGATCATCCGGCATTGGTACCTGTGCTGATGCTAGGCCTTCCTACCCAACATCCTCTGCACTATTGTATCCTACACTGCTGCCCATGGTTCTGCCACTGCCATTGGTACATCTGTACGACAGCTCCCTCTACATCCGTGCTACTGTTGGTCCTTTCTCCTAGCACTGCATCCGCACTGCACCTCCTCTCATCATGATGCATCGTGCTGCCCACTGCTGCACTGCAACTCAATTACTGAGAAGTAAGTAACTGATCTCCCAATCTAACCTTCCTGTTGGGCTAGAGACACCCACTGATGCTGAAGCTCCCTCTGCCGCTAACAAGTGCTCCCTCTCTGACCTTTGCGCTACTGCAACAACTCCTTACATCTCGCACCGTTGCACACCTCTCTGTGTCGTCCTACACTGGTGCAACACTCATGTGCCTCTCGCATTGCTGCAGCCTGCTAGCCTCACGCTGTCTCGGGACTCCTGCACTGTAGCTCTCTCTATTGCTCCATCCGCATCCGTCTCTACCCGACTTAGCCAGTCCTGCTACTCCTCTTCGAGGCTCCTGTAGCAAGGTCTAATCCAAGAGGCTGGGTAGCTCAAGGATCTTGCCCCTCATCGCCTGTAGTTCGCCTGACTACAGCTCGATGTCTCCCCACTTCCACTCAAGTGGTGCGTGTGCACTCATGACACAGTCATCGTATGTCAAAACTTCCTTCTCTACCTGTGTTGGCACTGCCTTAGTCTCGAAAGGCTCTCCCTTACTCTTCTTCCTTGGACAGTGGGTCACATAGTGACCCAGCTCCCCACATTGGAAGCACTTGATCTTCGAGAGATCTTTCTTCTGTCGCTTTTCCTGCTTTCCCTCGAATGCTAGGGCCACATCCTCCTCCTCCTACTTGACCTTGATCCCTTTACTGCTGCTACCTGTCTTCAATTGTCGTCTAATCTCTTCTTGGCAAAGAGCTGCCCACATCTCGTCCAAAGGTGGGAGAGTCCCGCTGCCCAAGATACTCTCAACAAATACTTCCCAATCTTCTGAGACAACATTCAAGACTGTCCTCACCATAAGCTCCTGATCCAATGTCGCTCCTATAGCAGTCAACTAGTCTCGGATCTCATTTAGTCCTCTGAGGAAGGTGTCAATCGATTGACCCTTCTTCATCTGATACGACCTCATCTAGTTCTCGAGCAGCATTCTTCTCTGCACAAAAGTATGCTGGTACAGCTTCTTGAGAGCCTCCCACATCTCAAATGACATTTCCTTCTCGGCTATATGTGGTACCACATGATCCTTGACCTTGTTAAGAATAATGCACTTGGCCCTTGCCATCACCTCTTCATACTTATCATTATCATTAGGGTCGACTGGGACAGCTATTACTTTCAAGGCGAAGTTCTTGACACGATTCTTGTCAAGCACTGATAAGATTCTGGCCTTCCAGACTGCGAAGTTTGATGCTCTGTCCACTCTATCCTAGTCTCTTACCTTGTGTAGTGACATGATGCTCCTCTACTTCCCTCATGGAAGTTCTTTGTTCAACTCCTCTAAGTCTCTACTTCCCATTTGGAAGTTCTCTTCTGGACTCCCTCTGAGTCCTGATTTCCCTCCTAGAAATCCTTTTGTCGCTTGTTGAGATGCCCCCTACTCTAATCGACTTGTGCAACTGTACTTTTGATCTGGGTTCCTCAGCTAGAAACCCTTAATAACAACTCCTCTAGCCCTGCTCTGTCAGGTACTGTTCTGACTACAGTATCTCACCAGCTCCACTCTGCAATATTCCTACAGCCTTATAGACCCCAACAACTACCTCTCTGTGAACTGTGTCAACCCCTCTGCCTCACGCTGGCTCTGTGTCACCTCAGATGGGTTTGCGTCAGCCGTTTGGCCCTCTGCGTCAGCAACGCTGAGCTTTCTGTGGCTCTACGCAACTCCTGGCTTCCTCTGCATGGCCCTGGCTAGCTCTGCATCACACTCCTTGGCTTCTGCGTTGCTAGAAACAACTTTTTTCACCTTGGGACAGTTGTTTTATGTTGTTATTGCTCCGCTCGGCTGATGTCTTTTAGTCCTACTGTGATTTGCAATCACGCTCCAATACCATGTTGAGGTTTCTAAGTTTACAAAGTTAGAAGCCCTCCATGCATTTTATTTGATTTATTCCTACCTACTTGTTATCTTAACAAATTATTTACAATGTAAATACTGAAAATAAACACTAGTGCATGTTCAACATATTATAGATCATCAAATAAAAGAAACAGGAACAAACACACCACATGACAACATTATTTTTGGATTAATGTCCTTGGAAAAACCCAATGTGGTAAAATCGGTGCAACGATCTGAGGGTTTTCTTATCAAGCAATATTAGGGTACAATCTGGGTGCCAAAATTGGCCTACCCAACAGAGAATTTCCTTAGTAGCAATACCTCTCGGCTTCTGACAAATCTACTGGCTAAACCCCCGGATAATCCTTCCGGTAGCTACTCAGCACCAATCTAACTCAGAAACCCCAGAGTCTGCACAATCTGGAGTGCGTCAGCCTCTCCTAGCCCAGTGTTGGGCCTGTGTCAGCTCTCTGAGCCTCTGCGTCAGCTATGCTGGCCCCTCTAGTGCTCTGCACAGCACTTAGCTGCCTCTGCGTGGCCTTGCATGCTCCTGCGTCTGTCTCTCTGACTGCTCTATTGCTATACCAGCACTATCTTTGCCTCTCTATCTCTTTGTATTCAATGCCCCTCAGCTGCTCTCCCGATCACTGATTCTATCTCTCTTAGCAAACCCCGCTCTAGAGAATAGAATGACTAATCACTCTAGTGTACTCTCCAAGTGACCCTCAAGCCTCCTCTTACACTTTTCCTATTGACATCTCAACGACCGAGATTAAGTCTCTAATCAACGACTAAGATTAGATCTAGCTTGATCCATGTCTTTTGAACCATTCTAACACTTCATATTAATACACATTAATATTTTATTTTTCGTAAGTTTAGACTTGGGGATTCCATTAAAAATATTAATTATTTTAATATCTCCCGATCCGTTTAGAATCTGCCCAAACCCTTCCGGGGTATTGGAAATCTCATGTGCCCCAACCTCTCCACCAAATTTCGTGGCTAGAGCACATCCGATGCTATACCCCAAATCAATAGGTATTCGCTTTGTGGATTAGTAGCTATAGTCGGAGACAAAGCACAGTCTGAGCCATGGGACTTGGGCAATGATTGGCCATGGTGGCATTGGGATCCAGGAAGATTGGTTGGTGACAAGTACAATCAGAGATCAGTTTGGGAACCAAGGATTGAGGGGTCCGTCCATATTGGGTTGACACAGAGCCAGAGCATCACCCAGTGGTTCATATGGGATTCGTGTGAAAATTTCTAAATAGAAATCCAACTGCAGTGATTAATATTATTTCTTCTACTTATTAACTCGGAAATAAGTTATTCACAGTGTTTCTACAATAAGTATCGAAATAAATTCTACTGCGTCCTTCACAAATAAAATACTGCAGAAAGTGAATGCAAAGAAAAAAACTAGCACAAATATAACCACGATGGCATAGTTATTTTTGGACAATTGTCCCCGAAAAAGCCCAATGTGGGAAAACTGGTGCAACAAATGAGGGCTCCTTTATTATTCTTCAGCAAAAATCTCATGTACAAGATACAACCAGCACAATAGAAGAGGATTCTTTGTGAGAAATTTTATAGGCACTTCTTGACGAGTTTTTGATCCAGGAGAGGACCTGCTACCCCCTCTGTTGAAAATAGTGTAACTAGGTTCCGTCTTCATCATGTAAAATATTGTAACGATGTAATTTGGTATCAAGAAAAATTCGTTTTATTTTTGTCTTGGTCTAATCGTGGCTCCAATTGAAGAGCCTTAGGATGAGTCATATAAAAGAAAGACAAGCATGTATTTTTACACGTGTAAATGTAATTGTTGTATGTCAAAAATCCTTCTAGATCATCAATGAAATACTCCAACATGTACCCACGGATTTGATGGAAAGAAACCACTTAAAATAAATCATTTGGACAATTCTGGAAGGCTCTCATTATGTCGGCCTAATCTAGGATCACGTCGGCTTAGAGGTCATGATGCAAGCCTATATAAAGGTTGCGTTGGCACCTTCTCACAACACAATAGTCCTCACTCATTAAATGAAGAATAGTGAATTGAAAGGGTCGAAGAAGGGTAGCTGCAGTCAATGAGGATGCCTGTTCCCTCATTCGAGGTCATCACCAAACATTCTCTCAAGCATGACAGTCTAATCTGTTCTGGGGCATCATGTCATATGGGTATATTGATGGGTTATAGATCCAATCTAGCCACAGTTTGCATGAGGAAGCCAACGCAAAAGAGATCGAAGTCATCAAAGGGCTAGAAGAGCCCTATCTCTCCCATCATGTGGATCTACATCTTGAAGCAAAAGATTCTGTCTTCGCAGCCCTATAACTGTCATTCCATTGACATCACCAAATCTCAGATCAAGAGATTGTTGTGTGTGTGATGGATCTACATGAAGAGCGAAGATAAAAGGAGGCTAGAAGAGCCTATTCTAGACCATCATTATTGTCTGTCATACTCTTGCTATAGCTCTGATACACTGTTTAGAATTGCAAAAAGATACATAATGCTTGGGTACATGGTTGAAGGTATTGTCATCTGATGTTGAAGGTATTATGAGTCAATGTTTGGGTCATGTAACTTCTCAATAAAGATTCTATAAGAAAGAGTTCAAAGGGTTTTTCCTCTCACAATTTGGAGAGGTTTTTTCCCTAGCATGGTGCCAATATCTTGTGTTCCTGTGCATCTTGATCTTCTTGTTTTTGATAGCTGGTTGATGATAATAATTCATGTAAACAATAAGGAGTAGAATCTAAAGAAATAATATCACAAGCAATTATCACAATCAAGACAAATCGAATATTTAAAATTGCCCTTCATTTCTCAACATGGTATCAAAGGGTGGTTCAACAAAGGGTGTGAAGAAGATCAACTCTCTCATGTAGTAGTTGGCAAGCATTGGGCTATGGTTGGCAAAACTCATCAATCAAAAGATCAAGCAATTATGGGTCAGCGCAAAAAGGCAGTTCTTGCATTCCTTTGAAATTCCAAATGAAGGAGCAGATCCGCATTAGGGTTTGACTGCACCTCGGTCGGGTTTTAGGTGCAGTCATGACCTCAGATGCATGGAGCGGGAATAACTTCGGATGAGGGCGCAACATTGATTTGAGTTCTCGACTAGATACATTCTCAAGCACAAACATAATTCGTGTGATGACAATCTCGACATTATAGTGAAATAGATCTTCGGATGGATTGATCTCTCATAACAAAGAGTAGTCTTGATATCTATATATCTATATATCTATGCATATGCATGAAGTCTGGGCTAATAGCCTCGACATATTTATAAGTGTATCTGTGCTCTTACTACCTTGCATATCCTCAACATATCCCAATGCAATGCTGTACTTGGTTACAATATCGGTGAAAACAAAGATGCAGTCCTAATCACAGTAGTCTCGGTGCACAATATCCATTACTGTCTTATCATCAATAAAAGGGTTAGGATCTAGAACATTATCACTGTCTCGATGGATGTATTTATATGATGATAAAAGACTCACTGTCTTGGGATAAGGAGGATCACAGTGATCTCTCAGTTATGCTTACAGTATTGACATATTCTCTTGGTATACGATCTTAAGTTACAATGATAATCCTAGTATTTATAGAAACATGATCAATCAGTCATCATGATGATTGTCACAGTGAAGATCTCAAAAGACCTCGTTGACATAATGAAGAAGCAACAGAGATCTCGGTGCAATAAAGGTACAACAATGATGATATGGGTGAAGGAGCAACAAGGATGATTGCAGTCATGGTGCAACAGTGACCTAATGGAAATGCTAGAAGACGTATTCTCTAGAATGCAGTGAAGAAGGTCATCTTCATGAAATCTCAATTGGGAGATCTAAGAAAGATGATAAGAAGACAATCATCTATTTTCTTAATAAGCAAGATGTCAAGTGACCTTGGGACAAGGAAGCTTCTTCATCTAACAACTTATGGTACTTGTGCAAAATGGAAAAAAGGATAAGTTGTGGACAAAAGTGTTGAAGGTTAAAAGACTAAAGCACGAGAAGGGAAGTTTGGTCCTCAAACTAGACAATTTTCAGTGCTATGGGAAGATTATGGAAAGAAGCTCATATCACTAAAAGGATGGAGGAAGCTGAAGAAAAGGGCCAAGGAAAGAGGAAGTAACAAACCTCTACTATGAGTGAGATGGGGTCCCTCACAAAAGGGTCCTATCGCAAGCGCTAAATCTCCTGCAGATATGTTCATGATGATAAGATGCATCATGGCATCATGGAAACAAGAGCTCGTAATCATGAAGGACAAAATCCATGGTAGTCAAGCATGGAGGACATAACACTTGGGTATCTCAATGGACATTAAAGGAAAGGACAAGAAGTCAAAGGAAACATTTGCTAGATGGGGATATACTAGATCATGAAGAGTCTCTGGTAGAAACTTCAGCAGAGGATCCCTTAGTCTGTGAAAGCAACAATGTCTCATCAGGAAATCCAACTTTTGGAATTCACGAGATGATGACTTGAGAAATGAAACAAATCTGGGGATTGAAGATCTTTTCAATCAAGGAAGCTGCTAGAAGAAGCCTAGATGACCTAGAGGCATGTATGCTTGTATTTGTATTTAATATTGTAAGGTCATGATATATGGTTGCAGGTGATATGGATCAAGCATGATCAAAAGGAAAAGGATCTCTTCCTCTGAAAGGATGCAGAAAGGCATAAGTCACACTAGAAGAAATCAACATAACATGTCCTCATATGAAGTATGAGGTGGTTGACCACAATTAAAGAAACTTTGATTGAAAGCTCCTAAAGGTGTGAGGATGGAAGAGATCGTGAAATATGCAACCATGATGAAGGTAGTCAACATCCAAAAAGATTAGGGAGATTTGACCAAGAAATCTCTTGTAAAGATGTGAAGACTCTAATGGAAATCTGAAAAGATGAAAACCCTTGACATTAGATATCATGGGAGATGTGTCAACATGTATGTGGGATGTTGATACCTACAAGAAGATGTCACTTGAGAAGGCCATCACCAAAAAGGTAATGTGTGATTTGTTTTTGATGTCTGACCTCTTGGAAAAAGTCTAGGTATGTGTGCAAGACCAATGTAAGGAGAGTTGTGAAGGATATCACTATTATGTACCTTGTGAAATCGTCGTTGAAGAAAATGTGAAGATAGATGGCCATATGAAGGAAGCCCTACATGTGAAACCAAGAAGGATACTCTCCGAGAAAGAAGGAATGACATGATGGAGGAAAGTGATGGATGGTTGAACCCGTGATGGATGGTTGAACCCTACGTATGGAGAAAATTGATGACATCAAAGTCTTGGATCATTAGTCAACTAGAAAACCCTATAAAGCATGGATGACAGGGTCCTTGGGTAAGAGGAAGCTATGAGAGATTCCTATGAGTAAAGGAACTCGAGCAAGTTCTTGAGTGAAGAGAAACTTGGAACTCATCCCTAGTTAAGAGGGAGAGTTAGACACGACATTCTTGTCTTCAGTTTGGACGAAAGAATGGAGAATTGTGTAATCATTTGGCATCCGACACTCTTTGAGGATGTGGTAGTACATCCAAGACAAGAGTGGGCAAGAGGACCAATATTCTTGAGGGTTGGGAACCCAAGATAGAATAGTCCTAGTAGGGCATACTCGGAGAACACCCGGGTGGGTATGACCTTAAGAGAGACAATGAAAAGTGAGTCTATAAGTCATTGGTCTCACCAGCATTGTGCTCTGATCTATTTGATAGATAAAGCGGTAGGTCAAGGCCTTGCTATATGGAAACAATGTTGGTTGAAATGATGCTAAAATAGATGGATAACTAATCCGACTCTTTGCTTATGAGAACTCTTGTATTGAAAATGTCCATGTACCATGTATGTATGAATACCTCCCTAGTTAAGAGGGGGTGTTGAAAATAGTGTAACTAGGTTTGCTTTTCATCATGTAAAATATTGTAACAATGTAATTTGGTATCAAGAAAAAATGTTTTATTTTTGTCTTGGTCTAATTGTGGCTCCAATTGAAGAGCCTTAGGATGAGTCATATAAAAATAAGACAAGCATGTATTGTTACATGTGTAAATGTAATTATTGTATGTCAAAACTCCTAGATCATCAATGAAATACTCCAACATGTACCCCCACATTTGATGGAAAGAAACGGCTTAAAATAAATCATTTGGACAATTCTAGAAGGGTCTCATTATGTCAGCCTAATCTAGGGTCATGTCCGCTTAGAGGTGATGAGACAAGCATGTATAAAATCTGCGTTGGGACCTTCTCACAACACAATAATCCTCACTCATTACATGAAGAATAGTGAAGTGAAAGGGTCGAAGAAGAAGGGTAGCCGCAGTCAATGACGATGTCTGTTCCCTCATCTGAGTTCATCACCAAACCTGCTCTCAAGCACGACAGTCTAATCTGATTTGGGGAATCAGATGGGTTATAGATCCAATCTAGTCGCAATTTGCATGAGGAAGCCAACGCAAAAGAGATTGAAGTCATCAAAGGGCTAGAAGAGCCCTATCATCCTGAAGCGGAAGATTTTGTCTTCGCAGCCCTATAATTGTCATTCCGTTGACATCAACAAATCTCAGATCAAGAGATTGTTATGTGTGCGATGAATCTACACGAAGAGTGAAGATAAAAAGAGGCTAGAAGAGCCTATCCGAGACCATCATTACTGCCTGTCATACTCTTGCTACAAATCTTATATACTGTTTAGAATTGCAGAAAGATACATAATGCTTGGGTACATGGTTGGAGGTATTGGCATTTGATGTTGAAGGTATTATGAGTCAATGTTTGGGTCATGTAACTTCTCAATAAAGATTCTATAAGAAAGAGTTCAAAGGGTTTTTCCTCTCACAGTTTGGAAAGGTTTTTCCGTAGCATGGTGCCAATATCTTGTGTTCCTGTGCATCTTGATCTTCTTGTTTTTAATAGTTGGTTGATGATAATAATTCATGTAAACAATAAGGAGCAGAATCTAAAGAAATAATATCACAAGTAGTTATCACAGTCAAGAGAAATCGAATATTTAAAATTGCCCCTCATTTCTCAACACCCTTTGCGTCTCATTGCGTCAGCCCTTGTGTGAGAACTGCGCTGTCCTCTCTCTGCTCTGCATCTTTTGCTCCTGACATCCAGACTAATGCTGATACCCTCTCTTTCCTTCATACCTGCAACTCTCCCTCTGATTCGATTTTCTCTTGCCGAACTTCAACCGGTGAGAAAATCGATCTTACTCGGGTAACTGAGTATCTGCCTTTGGTGTGTTCTCCAAATGCCCCTCAATGTCCTTATAATCTTCCAGTTGAGAACCAATGACCTATATTAGATTCTAATCAATGGCTCAGATAATTTGGACTCTATCTTCGTCTTCTTCTAGAAGTTACACCGACAGGTTAGATCAATACCCATTAATTATTTTAATTTCTTAAAGTTTAGACTTAGGGTCCCATTAAAAATAATTAATTATTTTAATAAAACTTTCTCCGGGTGGAGTTTTCCAAAACGATTTCTGGGTATTGTGGAATACATATGTCTAAGCCTCCCTGCAAAATTTGAGACTTAGAGCACATCTGATGCTACCAAAAAATTAACAATCCACGCATTGGGTATCACTTGCATTGGGCCACCACATTGGTCCACAGGTTTGGATTGCCTGAGGGCAAGCAATCTTGGGGCGGGAGAATTTGTAATGTTCCTTTTTTTGGTGTTCCTTATGACATGGTTAGGATAGACTTTCAAAGTTGAGGGTAGACAGGTCATAGGTTGGTGTCATCAGCGGGACCAGGGGATTTTGGAGGGGTTTTGAGGAGTTTCTATGAGGTCCGATGACATTCACTTGGTATATTCCATCATCTGCACAATTTTCCTTTCGTTCTGGCGCATTCCGACAACTTTAAGAAAATAGAGTTATTATTGGGCCTAACTCCATTAATTACACTTAAGGTGGCATTCTGGGAGGAATACTTGACAAAACACCTTAGTGTAATAGCTCATTGGAACCGGAACGAGAAGATCTACATGATGAGATAGTTAGATGCGAGTTTCAGTGATCTAAGGAGACATGGTGGTCAATCTACCCTTTTCTCGCATTAAAAAGAATATTCTAATTGAAATAAAAGAGGGAAAAGTGCCCCATGATTCAAATAATAATAAAATAGGAGATTCTAGAGGGGTCCATGAGATCTATAAAAAAGGGAGGAGGCCATTGGGGACATCTTGGATTTGACATTACTTCTTGTATGAGAGGTTGAGAACCCGGTTCTCTACTTCATGGGTAGCTCCAAGACGGAAACCCTCAAGTGATTTTGGTGAGAGTGGACAGAAACCCACCTCACCTCCTTGGTAGATTCAGCCAGAGTTCACAGGTGCAGCGATTGATTTCAGTTCAGTTTTGGGAGGCCAGTGCAGCAGTGCAGCAGATTTGTCGAGGCCAGCTTTTCATCTCAGCTATATTGGTTGTATTTGCATGTAATCCAGTTTATCTATCATACTAAATGCTGAGATTATTTTCTGGTTATCATGTTATAAAATTGCATGCACTCTCTCTGTTATATTTTACATGGCAATCTTCTGTTAATAGAATGTTGATTTTACGGTGAAATTTTGGGTTTAGTAAATTTCTGCATAATTAGCATATTATCCCATTTGGGACATTACAGGAAGGCTTTTTAGTATGTGACATTTGTCCATCAAATGTTATAAACAGGATTAGTTTATTTCATCGCTTGTCGTGCAAGTATATCAGCCCAGATAGGCTCTAATACTATGACTTTGGTCTACTAATCTTCCATCTAACAAACATTTCTATTGCTGGTCCATCTCTCCTCCTTGGATACCTGCAACTATACACTCTGCCAGATAAAAGATAGATATTGATAGCAATGCAGATGAAAGAGCAGACCACATCTTGGGCTCCAAAAGATAATAACATTTTCATTAAAATTGAAATTTTATATTAGTGGCAACTTATTCATTGTGAATTAAAGACTAACAAGTGACTGAAGTTGGATCAATACTAAGGATCAGTTGACCAGCAATAGAAATGGACTTGAGGAGACAGAAATTACGCAATAAAGTCATTTTCCAAAGTTAAATAATTGTGCTCACGAAGTTCAGCCCTCATCTAATGTTAGATATATTAGAAAAGATACGTGAACATGAAAATGGTAATGTTTAGAATGAGACATCCACACCAAAAAGAATGCCACGATGAGGATTTATATAAAAGCAAGAGAGGGATAAACAGATACTTTGTTCACAGCTGCAGATCAGGCTGCCAATGAAAACTGAGGAAAGGAAACAATATATCCATGACAGAAAAGAGAGTACCACAGCAGCACTGCGTTGAGGAGTTCGATACAATTGCCAGCCAGCCATCCTATCACCTGTACCAGCAAGAACACCTTGTCTCTGTTCATGTCGATGGAAGAGAGACATAGAATTATCTGCAGCACCAATAGCTAACCACTGATCTGCAGTCTTGATTGACAGTATAGCCGATGAATGTATGCTGACATTTTTCACACATTGCAATGATCCTGCAACCATATTATGATTATACACCAAGAAAAGAGTGAGTGGTGTCATCACAATTTCACATACAATTCTTCCAAGTAATGAAAAATTTGCAAGAAAAAATAAATATTATAAAGCTAAATAACGTAATCAAAGGAACTAGAACATAAACTTTTATAGGAAAGATAATTCAATGATAAAAGTTATTAAAATCCATCACTCTAAATTGCAACACAGGTTCCAGTAATGAGATCTGAAGGATGCCAAAAAATTCATGACAAACCAAAATTGGTTGGAGTTAAGGCAAGGATAAATATCACCCAGTTCCATTCTGCCAAAGAAGAATTTGACCCTCAAACACATTGACATAAACTCACTTGCAATGCCATTAGAAAGGCTTTTTACAAACAAAGACTCATGAAGCACTCAATGTGAGTGTTTGGAATGCGGATTTCCCCAAAGTCACGAGCTTACTAAGATGATGATGAAACAGAGTAAACAGTGTGCATGCACATAAATAAACAGGAAAACACAAATAGCAAAATTTATGAGAAGAGTGACATATCTTCATTATTCAACCTAGCAATCTATGCGCACATGTACAGCTCAACAGAATGGAGGTATGACGCACAATAAAACGTGATGCCTCCACTCATAATGGTAACTCCATTTGAGAAAGGGGAGCCTCTTAAATACATTGAAGCTGTCATATATTATATAACTAAATATGAAATTTAATATGTATTCTAGTTTCGACAATGTTTTAATATGTGAAATCCATATACAGATACCACAGCTATCTGCAAATAAAAGCTATGTTGCACAGGGAGCCACAGCTATCTGAAGTGTAATCCAAGTTCCCTGTGGTATAAGAAGCAATTATTTCAAGTGTGTCCCTCTCAAGAAGTGGGAAAATCCTCACGAAGGGAAAGAGCCTTAGAAGGACAAAAAGTGAAGTAAGAAGATTAGTCACAAGTCTGGATTGGCAGCCGAGTTTTCTCAGATTGAAGGAGAAGGATCTCTGTGGATTTTCGGCCCTCATGTCGGATAAGTTTTATCTCAGGTATTATAGTTTAGGCCGCAGGTCACAGGAGTAAAAAGCCAAAGTCTGTGATCAAGTGGACAAAAGTAGCACGGAGAAGCTACAGTGAAAGAGGAGGACTAGTTCAATCCGAGTTGCTTTGGCTAAGGAAAACTTACCTAAGTAGTGCATCCAATCTCATCTCAGTTTTGGGCAGTCAAACGTTGGATAAAAAGTAGCGTAGAAGAGGCCTGTTTTATCCTAGTTTTGCATGGAGAATAAGGTCGAGATACCTCTGCTGTTGGAGGAGGACCAAGGGTGCTAGACTGCTGGTAAAGAAGCGCTGAAAGGCCTGTTAAGGTGCAGGAAGGAGGCCTGAATAGCCACAGTGTAGAGCGAAGGCAAGGAAGGGTGTCTACATGATGATACAAGGATGCTACAAGTGAGAGATGTGACTGCAGGCCTTGCATAGTAGTCAGTAAAGTGTTTTAACTGCTGGCCAAGGCAAGATATCATGAAGAAATAGTGAAAAAGAAGGGCAAGCAAGGTTGAAGTATTACCCCTCACTCTCTGCAATACAAGAGGTACGTATAATCTTCTGTTATCATATCTCAAGAACCAGTGTTGCACTAATTGTGAAAATATCGCGATAAAATTGTTTTATCACGATTTAAAAAAAAACAATAATATCACACGATAAAAACGCATAATTTTTTTTGGCTGATTTTTATGGAAGAAACGCGATTTTTTGGCTGATTTTTTGGGAAAAAATCGTTGCAAAAAAAACTAAAAAAATAAATAGTTTTTATGAGGAGGAGGAGGTGACCCAAGCTACCCCTGTCACCAGTAGAGGACGTGGTCTACCTCTTGTAGCTCCTAGTTCTTCAGCTTCTAGAGCACAACACAGTCTACTGCCAACTCCACTGACCTCTACATCTAGAGGGGCAAAGGAAATCAATAATATTAGACTTTAGTTATTTGGTTCATTTCATTGTATATGACATTATGACTCATGATATGAGATACATTATTATATTTTTTGTTGATATTTTGAGGCTGAGTTGGGAGTCATGAGTCAAGACTTACTATTCAGGACATGATTCACTGTTATGTCTGATGTGGCACTAGAAATGATATTAAACATCTTATATATTAGTTCTTTTATCATATTTATGTGTCAATGTATTTATTTTATGTTGTAGATGCTTTAGATATTAAAAAATTGAAAAAAAAATGAATATTTTTGTATGTTACAATTTTTTTCCCGATTTTTTCCAATTTTTCCCCGCACCAAATTAATCTCGATAACGATTAGTGCAACATTGTCAAGAACTAGGCATAGATCTAAATTGCAAATCCATTCCAAGTTCTCTTGCAACTAATGACTCCTAAGTTCATCTAAAGAATTTTCTCAAAAATCTGTAATCTTAGAAGTCTATGTTGATCATATTGCATGGAATGATAGATCTTCTAGGCAATGAAGAAATCTCATTTAGGAAATAACATGAAATATAGGACAACAATTTTATACTCATTGAAAGACATCTAATATATTATAGGGCCTATTGTATAAGAGGTTATGTCCTCTCTCTATTGAGGACAACAACAATCAATATGATAAATGCTCGATCCTCTCCTTGCATATGAAGGCTAAGTTTTGTGCTACAATTAGAGTAAGACAATCAGTGATTAAAAGTTAAAACATCAATGGACTCCATCTCAAATATAGAAGGGACATATAAATGGCATTTCTAGGGTTTGTAGCTATCACATTAGTATACGTGTAGAATATGCAATTTGAAAGATGACATGTCTTGAAGACTGGACGTTGAAGCATCTATGGTTTGTAAACCCTAGCAAAGTTTGAACTAAGAAAACTCTGGAGACAAAATCCTACAAATGATTGTTTACGTTGAAAGAAGCCCGAGCTCTTGCAAATGCTAGAAATGACATCATGCTGATGTGAGGACAAAGATGGTGAAAATCACAAAAGGTCCAAGATTAAGTGGAAGCTGACTTTTCTCAAAAGATAAGTATTCTATAACTTTCCTCTTTGATTAAGACTATTGTTATTGTCTTCAATTTTCAGTTAGTTTCTTGTCTACGTATCCTTTGCTTGGTTGTAATCATTCTTTCATATCCTCTCAGAGAGGTTTGCAGGACAA
The DNA here is from genome assembly GCA_000404065.3 of Pinus taeda. Classification (NCBI taxonomy): domain Eukaryota; kingdom Viridiplantae; phylum Streptophyta; class Pinopsida; order Pinales; family Pinaceae; genus Pinus; species Pinus taeda. The sequence continues at coordinate 65,260 of APFE030457447.1, read as the reverse complement.
TGGCTAGGGCTGCCCAGACATTGGCAGTAGATGAAAGAACTGGAAGAATGAAGCAAAGAGGACTTTCCAGATGTGTACTAAAAGAAGAACCAAGGAGCTAGCAACTTAGAGGATGCCTTGATTGATTGTAGAATGCTGAAAATGACAGCATTGAAGTAAGAAGCTTCTCTTAGTGAGAGAGAAATGATAATGATAAGACATTGGCCTCTGTTGGAAGAGTTACCTCAGATTTCAGAAGAGCATTAACAGGGAGCCTCATGATTGAAGAAGACCTTGTACTTTTGGATTGATTAAATGATTTGTTTCTGACGATAGAAGTACTCTTGTGTCAGAGGAAAATTTGACACTCAAACAAACTGACATAAGGGGTTTTACAAACAAAGACTCATGAAGCACTCAATGCGAGTGTTTGGAATGTGGTTTTCCTCAAAGTCATGAGCCTACTAAGATGATGATGAAACAAAGTAAACAATGTGTATGCACATGAATAGACAGGAAAGTGCAAATAGCAGCATTTATAAGAAGACAGAGTGACATATCTTCATTATTCAACCTAGCAATCTATGCGCATATGTACAGGTGATCAACATAATGGAGGCATGACACACAATGAAAAGTGATGCCTCCACTCATAATGATAACTCCATTTGAGAGAGGGGAGCCTCTTATATACATTGAAGCCTGTCATATATGATATAACTAATTATTAAATTTAATATGTATTATAGTTCTCAACAATGTTTAAACATGTGAAATCCATATACAGATACCACAACTATCTGTAAATAAAAGCTATGTTGCGCAAGGAGCCACAACTATCTGAGGTGTAATCCAAGTTCCTTGTGGTATATGAAGCGATTATCTTTAGTGTGTCTGCTCTCAAGAAGTTTGAAAAGCCTGAGGACGTGACAAAGCCTTAGAAGGACGAAAAGTGAAGCAAGAAGATCAGTCACAAGTCTGAATTGGCAGCCAAGTTCGCTCAGTTTGAAGGAGAAGGATCTCTGTGGATTTTCGGCCCTTGTGTAGTCCATGCTTTATCTCAGGTATGATACCGTGTTTAGGCTGCAGATCTCAGGAGTAAAAGGCCAAAGTCTGTTATCAAGTGGACAAAAGGAGCACAAAGAAGTTACAACGAAAGAGGAGAAGGACTAGTTCGATCCGAGTTGCTTTGTCTCAGGGAAAGTTACCTATGTAGTGCAACCTATCTCATCTCAGTTATGGGCAGTCAAATGTGGGATAGGAAGTGGCTTGTTTCATCCCAGTTTTACATGGAGAGTAAGGCCGAGATACCTCTGCTGTTGGAGGAGAACTGAGGGTCCTAGACTGCTAGTAAAGAAGGGCCGAAAGGTCTGTTAAGGTGCAGGAAGGAGGCTCGAGTAGCCTCAGTGTACAACAAAGGCAAAGAAGGGCTTCTATGTGATGATACAGGGCTGCTACAAGTGAGAGATGTGACTGCAGGCCTGAATAGTAGTTAGTAAAGTGTTTTGACAGCAAGCCCAGGAAAAATAGCATGAAGAAATAGTGAAAAAGGACAAGCAGGGTTGAAGTATTAAGTTTTAACCCTCACTACCTGCAATACAAGTGGTACGTATAATCTTCTGTTATCATATCTCAAGAACTAGGCATAGATCTAAATGAGAAGTCCATTCCAAGTTCTCTTGCAACTAATGACTCCTAAGATCATCCAAAGAATAATCTAAAAAATCTATAATCTTAGAAGTCTATGTAAATCATGTTGTATGGAATGATAGATCTTCTAGGCGATGAAGAAATCTCATTTAGGAAATAACATAAAATATAAGGTAACAATCTTATGCTCAATGAAAGACATCTAATGTATTATAGGGCCTAATATATAACAGGTCGTGTCCTCTCTATCTTGAGGACAACAAGATAATCAATATGATAAATGCTCGATCCTCTCCTTATATATGAAGGTGAAGTTTTGTGCTACAATTAGAGTAAGACAATCAGTGATTAAAACATCGATGAGCTCCATCTCGAATATAGAAGGCATATAAAGGGCATTTCTAGTGTTTGTAGCTAACACATTAGTATATGTGTAGAATTTGCAATTTGAAAGATAGGTCCAGAAAAATTTGGATTTTGAAGCACCTAGGGTTTGTAAACCCTAGAAAAGTTTGAACTAAGAAAACCCTAGAGACAAAATCCTAGGAATGATTGTTTGAGCTGAAAGAAGAAGCCCTAGCTCTTGGGAATGACAGGAATGACATCATGCTGATGTGAAGACAAGGATGGTGAAAATCACAAAAGGTCCAAGATTAAGAGGAAGCTGAATTTTCTCAAAAGATAAGTATTCTATAACTTTCCTCTTTGACTAAGAATATTGTTATTGTCTTTAATTTTCAGTTAATTTCTTGTCTATGTAACTTTTCTTGGTTGTAATCATTCTTTCATATCCTCTTAGAGAGGATTGCAGGACAATGTCTAGGGCTGCCCAGACATTGGCAGTAGATGAAAGAACTGGAAGAATGAAGCAAAGAGGACACTCCAGATGTGTAAGAGAAGAAGAATCGAGAAGCTGGCAACTTAGAGGATGCCTTGATTGATCGTAGAATACAACAAATGACAGCATTGAAGCAAGAAGGTTCTCCCAGTGTGAGGGAAAGGATCATGATAAGACATTGGCCTCGGTTGGAAGAGTTAACTCAGATTTCTGAAGAGCATGAATAAGGAGCCTCGTGATTGAAGAAGACCTAGTACTTTGGGATTGATTAAATGATTAATTTCTGACAATAGAAGGACTTTTGTGTCAGAGAAGAATTTGACCCTCAAACACATCAACATAAACTCACTTGCAATGCAATTAGAGGGTTTTTACCAATGTTCCACCAAGACTCCGAGACAGGGAGATGCAGGTGCGGAGAGATGCAAAAGGGGACATGTGGGAGTACCCTCATATTTTAGGGAAATTTAAGGGGGACGGGCAGATGTCGGGGTATATAATTTTTTTCCTTTTTCATATATATATATATTTCAAATTCATATTTAATAATGAAAGCATAAATACAATGATACATACATAATTGAATTAAATAATGAAATACATTGATCCATACTCATCATCCTTACTAATACATACATGATTCATCCCTAAACCAGGAGATTCAATAATGAAATACTTTGATTCATATTCATTATTCATTATTCACCATTCTAGAATCTACATTGATTTAAAAATTAAATTCATCATTCATCATTCTAGTTTCTAAATTGATTTAAAATTAAAATTCATCATTCATCATTCTAGAATCTAATTAGTACTAAGGAAAATAGGCCATAATAGATATGGAAATCTGAAGACTGGAATAGTAAATTGATATAATTAAAACTCAAAAACAATGTAGTGATGAGTCTAAAAGTCACTCTAAAGTACACATAGGGCTTGGTGCTCTTGATTAAATACTAATTCCATACCCTTGTACATGTCAAAATGTAATGGAAACATTGCAATTCATCGAATCCTGAATTCCTGAAAAACTGTTAAGTCTACTGGAATTTGAGTGAGATCTAAAATTCTCCTTTCTCCATATGAAATCCAATGAGGTTAGAACCACTCCCAAACATCCTGAGTCATGTCATGGTAATGTTAAAAATTTAAGTAAAATGATGAAAATGAAAGATAAAGGAGAATGTCACTTGGGGAAACATTACCATGAATTGCATGGCATTAGTAGGGAAGTATGGTCAAATACTAAGCTTCCCCTGTCATAAATCATCGTTTACAAGCAAATTTAAGGGGGGACACATAGACCATTTTGAGCAGGCACACCCAGGCATCCCGCTTTTGGGGAGTCGCGTCGCCAACATTGGGGAAACGTCCCCCCCTGCGTCTCCCCATGTCTCCCCAAAAGCGGGATGTGGGGAAACGTTTCCCCAGATGTCCCTCGTCTCGAGTGTGTAGGGTGTGAGGGGTGCGCACACCCGACCCTGGAGGACGCATCCCCGTGGAACACTAGTTTTTACAAAGAAAGAGTCATGAAGTGTTGATTTGGGGTAGCATCAGATGTGCTCTAGCCACGACATTTGGTGGAGAGGTTGGGGCACATGAGATCTCCAATACCCAGAAAGGGTTTGGGTAGATTCTAAACAAATAAGGAGATATTAAAATAATTAATAATTTTCCCTAAGTCTAAACTTAGGGAAAATAAAATATTAATGTGTATTAATATGAATTTGTGTTAGAATGGTCCAAAAGACATGGATCAAGCCAGATCTAATCTTAGCCGTTGATTAGGGACTTAATCTCGGCCGTTGAGATGTCAACAGGAAAAGTATAAGAAGAGGCTTGCGGGTCACTTGGAGAATACATTAGATGATCAGTCATTCTATTCTCTAGAGCAGGGTTTGCTAAGAGAGATAGAATTAGTGATCGGGAGAGTAGCTGAGGGGCATTGAGTATAGAGAAACAGAGAAGGCGTGGATTGTGCCGGTAGAGCAGCGCAACAGCCAAAGAGGGTGACGCAGAGCCAGCAAGCGCTCATGCAGGGCCACGCAGAGGCAACCAATTGTTGCGCAGAGCACTAAAGGGGCCAGCGCAGCTGACGCAATGGCTCCCAGAGCTGACACATGGCCTCCAAGGCTGACGCAGGGCCAACGTGAGATAGAGAGGAGCTGACACAATCCATATTGGGCAGAAGTTGGGGTTGCAGAGCAGTTTTGTGTTGAGGAGCTGCCGAAAAGATATTCCAGGGTTTCAGCTAGGAGATTTCTCTCAAACTATGAGGTATAGCTGCTAAGAAAATTCTCTGTTGGGTAGACCAGTTTTAGCACCTAGATTGTACTCTGATATTGCTTAATAAGAAAACCCTCAGATAGCTGCACTAGTTTTCTTGCAATGGGTTTTTCCGGGGACATTGGTCCAAAAATAATGGTGTCCTGTGGTGTGTTTGTTCTTGCTTTTTTTAGTTGTTGATCTGTAATATGTTGAGCGTGCACTGGTGTTTATTTTCAGTATTTACTTTGTAAATAACTTGTTAAAGAAAAATAACAAGTAGGTAGGAATAAATCAGAAAAGGTCCATGAAGGGTTTCTAAACTAAGTAAACTAAGAAACTTCAACATGGTATTAGAGCGTGATTGCAGATCACAGGAGGACTAAAAGACATCAGCCGAGCGGAGCAATAACAACATAAAACAGCTGTCCCGAGGTGACATAAGTTGTTTCTAGCAGTGCAAAAGTATAGGAAGTGTGATGTAGAGCCAGCCAAAGCCACGCAGAAGAAGCCAGGAACTGTGTAGAGCCTTAGAGAGGCCAGTGTTGTTGACGCAGAGGGCCAGAGGGATGACGCAGGGCATCCCGGGGCTGACGCGGACCCATCTGGGGTGACACAGAGCTAGCGTGGGGCAGAGAGGGGCTGACACAGTTCACAGTGAGGTAGTTGCTGGAGTCTAGAAGTCTGCAGAAATATTGCAAAGTAGAGCTGGTGAGGTACTGTAGTCAGAACAATACCTAACAGAGCAGGGCCAGAGGAGTTGTTACCGAGGGGTTCTAGCCGAGGAACATGGATCAGCAGTGCAGTTGCATAAGATGATCAAAGTATGGGACATCTCGACAATCGGTAGAAGGATTTCCAAGAGGGAAATCAGGACCTAGAGGGAATCCAGAAGAGAACATCTAGACAAGAAGTAGAGACTTAGACGAGTCGAACAGAGAACTTCCCGAGGAAAGTAGAGGAGTGTCATGGAACTACACGGGGTAAGAGACCAGGATAGGTTGGACGAAGCATCGAACTTTGCAGTTTGGAAGGCTAGAGTCTTATCAATGCTTGACAGGAATCGTGTCAAGAACTTCGCTTTGAAGGTTATAGTTGTCCTAGTCGACCCCAATGAAAATGAAAGGTACGAAGAGGCGATGGCGAGAGCCAAGTGCATTATCCTTGACGGGGTCAAGGATCATATGGTACCACATACAACCGAGAAGGAAACGACAATTGAGATGTGGGAGGCTCTCAATAACTTGTACCAGCATACTTCTGTGCAGAGAAGAATGCTGCTTGAGAACCAGATGAGGTCATATCAGATGAAAAAGGGTCAATTGATTGACACCTTCCTCAGAGGACTGAATGAGATCCGAGACCAGTTGACTGTTGTAGGAGTGACACCGGATCAGGAGCTTATGGTGAGGACAACCCTGAATGTTGTCTCAGAAGATTGGGAACTGTTGTTTGTCCAGAGTATCCTGGGCAGAGGGACTCTCTACGTTGGGACGAGATGTGGGCAGCTCTTCGCCAGGAAGAGATCAGACGATAGTCGAAGACAAGTAGCAGCAACAAAGGGATCAAAGTTCAGCAAGAGGAGAAGGATGTGGCCCTAGCATTTGAGGGAAAGCAGGAGAAGAGGAAGAAGAAAGATCTCTACAAGATCAGGTGCTTCCACTATGGGGAGATGGGTCATTATGCGACCCAGTGCCCAAGGAAGAAGAGTACGGGAGTGTCTTTCGAGACTAAGGCAACGCCAACACGGGCAGAGAAGGAAGTTTTGAGAGATGATAACTGTGCCATGAGTGCACACACGCCACTTGAGCAGAAGTGGGGAGTCATCGAGCTATAGTCAAGAGGACTACAAGCGATGAGGGGCAGGATCCTTGAGGTACCCAACCTCTTGGATTAGACCTTACTATGGGAGCCCCGACGAGGAGTAGCAGGACTGGCTAGGTGGGTAGAGACAGATGCAGATGGAGCGGCAGAGAGAGCTACAGTGCAAAAGTCTCGACACAGCGCAGAGCTAGCAGGTTGCAACAGTGCGAGAGACACAGGAGAGTTGCACCAGTGTAGGAAGGCATAGAGAGGTGTGCAACGGTGCGAGATGCAGGGAGTTGTTGCAGTAGCGCAGAGGTCAGAGAGGGAGCACTTGTCAGCAGCAGAGGGAACTTCAGCATCAATGGATGTTTCTAACCCAATAGGGAGGTCAGTTGGGAGATCAGTTACTTACTTCTCAGTAACTGAGTTGCAATGTAGCAGTGGGCAGCATGATGCAACATGATGAGAGGAGGTGCAGTGTGGATGTAGTGCTAGGAGAAAGGACCAGCAACAGCACGGATGCAGAGGGAGCTGTCGTACAAATGCAGCAGTGGCAGTAGCAAAACCATGGGCAGCAATACAGGTACAACAGTGCAGAGGATGTGGGCAGGAAGGCATAGCATCAGCACAGGTACCAATGCCAGATCATCAAAGTAATACTTAGTGAGGAGTATTGCTAGAGCACAGTCCTCGCTAAGACGGAGTGTTGATTTGGGGTAGCATCGGATGTGCTCTAGCCACGAAATTTTGTGGAGAGGTTGGGGCACATGAGATCTCCAATACCCATAAAGGATTTGGGCAGATTCTAAACAGATCCGGAGATATTAAAATAATTAATGTGTATTAATATGAATCTGTGTTAAAATGGTCCAAAAGACATGGATCAAGCTAGATCTAATCTTAGCCAGATGATCAATCATTCTATTCTCTAGAGCAAGGTTTCCTAAGAGAGATAGAATTAGTGATCGGGAAAGCAGCTGAGGGGCATTAGTATAGAGAAATAGAGAAGGCAGAGATTATGCTGGGAGAGCAGCACATCAGCCAAGGAGGATGACGTTGAGCTAGCAAGGGCTCACGCAGGGCCATGTAGAGGCAACCAAGTGTTGCGCAGAGCACCAAAGGAGCCAGCACAGCTGACGCAGAGGCTACCAGAGCTGACGCAGGGCCTCCTGGGGCTGACGCAGGGCCAGTGTGAGATAGAGAGGGGCTGACGCAGTCCAGGGGGCAGGAACTGGGGTTGCAGAGCAGTTTTGTGTTGAGGAGCTACTGGAAGGATTTTCCAAAGTTTCAACCAGGAGATTTCTCTCAAACTGTGAGGTATAGCCGCTAAGGAAATTCTCTGTTGGGTAGGCCAATTTCGGCACCTAGATTGTACTCTGATATTTCTTAATAAGAAAACCCTTAGATAGCTACACCGATTTTCCCGCATTGAGTTTTTCCATGGACATTGGTCCAAAAATAATGGTGTCATGTGGTGTGTATGTTCTTGTTTCTTTTAGTTGTTGATCTCTAATATGTTGAGCATGCACTGGTGTTTATTTTCAGTATTTACTTTGTAAATAACTTGTTAAAGAAAAAAAACAAGCAGGTAGGAATAAATCAGAAAAAGTACATAAAGGGTTTCTAAACTAAGTAAACTTAGAAACTTCAACACGAAGCACTCAATGTGAGTGTTTGGAATGTGGATTTCCCTAAAGTCATGAGTTTACTAATATGACGATGAAACAAAGTAAAACAGTGTGTATGCACATAAATAAATAAGAAAGCACAAATAACAACATTTATGAGAAGACAAAGTGACATATCGTCATTATTCCACCTAGCAATCTATGCACATATGTATAGGTGATCAACAGAGTGGAGGTATGCAACACAATAAAAGGTGATGCCTCCACTCATTGTAATAACCCATTTCGAAATACACATATAATATGATTACTAGCATGCACGCGGGACATGTATATGATAGCTACATATGCATGCATTACATGTATTGCACTAGTATACTTACTAACCATTGATGAAAATATCCAAGTTTAGGATAAGTAAAATAATTATTGAAAATACGAAGTAAATACCTAACTTAGAGGGGATATAATGACCACTTGGGTTACTTAATATCTTTACCACCATCATAAACAATAATATATTATACCAAATAAAAGGTAAATGCAAGGCATTATACCAACAAAAGGGGGAATTTATAAAATACTTATACAATATGTTAACCAAATAAAAAGAAACTATAAATTATTATTAATTGTTAATTGTATATTTTATATAAAGGGACTAAAGGAAAATAACTAAAAGGAATATATTATATCAACCAAGGAAACAAGTAAAACAAATCCCTAGTACGCATGACATAAAAGAAATTAAGTAATTTTTTTAACCAACTATGTCAACTCAACGTATAATAAGGTATGACTGCCTCAAAAGGGTGATACTCGATAATCTTGGAATTCCACCTGCCGAAAGGCCAAAATTATAGAGCAGACAACCCGCTAGGAGAGGGTGGCCTTAGGAGGTACAAGGATAAGGGATACAATAGAGAGGGGAGGAAATTTGGCCCGGGGAGTTAGTTAAGCGAAGGAAAGGGAATTATTTGAAATTTTATAGAGACATAGAAGGAATCACAGACAGAGAGGTAGATTGAGCTCGATTGTTCTTAGGGTTTTGGGCACGGGGGCCACAAGACTTGTCTTTTGGATTTGGGGACTGTAAAGGTAGACCTTAGATAAGCTGGATGGAAAGAGTGGTTTGGTAACTGTAGCAACAGGAGCAACAACAGGCCAAAGAATCTTCAGACGAAAATTTCAAGTAAGTACTCACTCATGATTCATAATTTTTGTTTTAAAATGTTATTGTCCAGTTCCAAGTATTAAATTTACTTGAAATTAGGGCTCCATATATTCTGAACATAAATTTCGTTTAAAATTCCAGTAAACTTCAAGCTTAGGGCTTCTGTGAACTCACTGTTAAGTTAAGTTTAATTAAATTTCATTATTATCTGAGATGGGGCATTAAATCTGGTATCAGAGTTGGATTCAATCCTTTGGACCTTATACACCCAAAATCTGTGATAAAATAGATTTTTTATTGATAAATTATTTTTGTAAATATAATTACTTAGTATAAAATTCACCATCGCTACTAAGAATTGTGATATGGAATCAATTATCACTAACTTGAAAATTCCTATGGCATATCATTTTGGTATCAATTATGTTTGCACCATACTCCTTGTGTGATTTTAATCGAGAGGGTGACAAAGATCCGAAGTTAGTTGTGATATGTATGCTATTTTGAAGACTTGTTCCCTTAGATTGGATTCCCTTCTTGGAGTGTCACTGTAACTGAATGCCCTTGACTGAACCATAGCTTTGATACCATGTTGAAGAATCTAGGGCAATACGTGTGTTAATGATTCTTCATTGTCTATTAATAACTGCTTGTGATGTCTTCTTAAATTAACTTCTTTATATTAGCATGTTCTTCAATCATCAAACGGTTATCAAAACTAGAAGATCAACAAAAACGCAAGTACACAACATGTTGGCTCCAAGCCTGGGTAAAACCTCTCCTCGTGAGAGGAAAACCCTTCAATCTTTTCCTATAGATGTTTAGCTAAAGAATACCAAGATCCTTGACAAAATTACCTAACTCAACATTACCTCCAAGATGCTTGTCACTATCTACTGCACTCTTCGGCCTTCAAACCACAGTCTTCGATCTTCGCACTGTCTTTATGTCACTATACTACTTCAGATTTTGGTCCCCTTCTACCTTCGATGTCTTGTACAATCCTCGGCTTCTCTTCCTCAGTTATCACAATTCTTCGCTTCACCATGAATATATTACTTCGCTTTCATGGCACTGTCTTGCGACAGTCCTTCTTTGCTATGATGATGATGACGGGACAAACTTCAACAGAGAGCTGCTTATATATATTATATATATATATATTATATATATTATATATATATATATATGCTTCACCGAGAGCTTCTTGAGATATATGTTACCTTCTTCGTTCACTGTATTGCATTCTAGCTTCTTCGTTGTATACTCAAAGATGATCTGAAGACTTGTTGGTTGTAATGTGAAGTCACTTTTTATATATAGAGACCAATGTTGATATGCTAGGCCAATATAAGAACCTTTGAGCTCAGTCGACATTTCATATAAGGAGATCATTGTCTTATTTTAGCCGACTTGTAAGGGGAATAGTGACATTCGTTTTGGAGCATAGATCTTTGACATCATGACTTCTATAATACATAAGTTAAGATAATAAATCCTAAAGACATCAAGAAGAAGTCACTGACCTATGGTAAACACATCTTGCTCATGAAACCCATGATGCAAGGAATAATAATTCATTTGTTTCATCTATTACATAATATTATAATTACAAGTCACAATGAAAACCGAACCTAGTTACATTCCCTTCAACACTCCCTCTTAACTAGGGAGGTATTCATTAAATGGTACATGGGTATTCTCAACACTAAAGAGATATCATAAGAAGAGTCAGACTAGTAATCCATCTGTATAGCATCATTAAAACCAACATTATCACATAGTAAGGCCTTGACTAACAGCTCTATCTCTCAATAGATCAGAGCACAATGTTGGAGAGACCAATGATTATAGACACCTTCATCATTGTCTCTCAAGGTACATACCCACCCGGTGTTCACTGAGTATGACCTTCTAGGACTATTCTTATCTTGCATTCCCAACCCTCAAAGAATATCGGTCCTCTTGCCTACTCTTATCTTGGATGCCCTACACATCCTCAAAGAACATCAGATCACAGATGATTACCCAATCCTCCATTCTTTCTTCCCAAGTGAAGACAAGAATGTTGTGTCTATCTCTCCCTCTCAACTAGAGAAGATATGCCCATTCATGTAAAGGAATGCACCCAAGTTCCTTCTGACCAAGAACTTGCCCAAGCTCCCTCTCAATTAGGGACTTGTCAGAGCTCCCTCTTAACTAGGGACTCTCCTCTGCATCAGTAGCTTCTTCTTTGTGGGTCCTTCAGCTTCTTGATCAATTTCTTTCCTTGATGTCATGAAATTCAGTCAAGCTTCTTTCTTGTAGGGCATTAGCCATACATCACTTTCCTTCTTGGTTCGACATGTCATTCCTTTCTTCATGGAAGGTGGCCTTCTTGATACATATCTGAAACCTTCATCATATGGCTACTTCTTCCTCATAATGTTTCTTTCAGGAATTTCCATCCATCACATGAATGCTAGTTGTACTTGTACTTACAACTCTTGTGCTAGTAGCCTTACATGAACTCATCCAGATATTATTCAAGAAATCAAAACATAACATTAAATCAAATTGTACTTTTCGAGATGGCTCTTCATCATGACATCTTCCTGTAGGTATCAACATCATGCATACATGTTGACACATCTCCAAACATACCCATTGTCAAGGGTCTCCATCTTTTTCAGACTTTCATCAGAGTCTTCATATCTTTCTAGATGATTTCTTACTCAAATCTTCTTGGTCTTTTTGATGTTGATTTCCTTCATCATGGTTGCATATCTAAAGATGTCTTCCTTCCTTGCACATTCCATTCACAGGAACTTTCAATCAGAGTTTCTTAGTTGTAGTCAACCACCTCATACTTCATATGAGGACATATTATGTTGATTTCATCTAGTGTGACTTATGCCTTCCTACATCCTTTGAGAGGACAAGATCTTTATTCTTTTCATCATGCTTCTCAAGGTAGAAGTAATGATCCATGTTACCTGCAACCATACAACATGACATTATAATATTAAACACAAGCAAACATACCTCATTTTTCCATTAGGTCATCTAGGCTTCTTCCAGCAACTTCCTTGATTGAAAAGATCTTCAATCCCTTGATTTGCTTTATTTCTCATATCATCATACCATCATCCCATGAATTCCATAAGTTGGAGTTCCTAATGAAACACTTGCTTCCTCTCTAGATTAGTGTGTTGAAGAATCTAGGGCAAAGTAGTGTAGTGTGATTCTTCATTACTTGATAACAATTTGTGGAGAATTTTTACTCTTCCTTATTAGCTTATTCTTCTTCTTATTCTTATTAGTGCATATGTGTGTACTTCATCAAACTGCTACCAAAACATAAAAGCAAGAACACGGGATGTTGGCTCTCTGTCAGGGCCAAAACCTCTCTTCTCTTGAGAGGAAAACCCTTTAGTGAATTTCTCTTATTAAAGCTTCTATTGATCAATGCCAAACCCTAGATCCCTGACAAGAATATCCTCCAAGCACAAGTCAAGTCCTCTCCTCCTTTCTGCACTTTGTTCCCCAACACATAGGCTTCCTCCTTCCGGCAATTCGTTCCCCAGCACTTCATCCTCCTCTTTTCATTCTTGTCTAGAGATAGACCTTCCTTGAGTGAGCCTTCTAGATGAGGTGTTCCTCTTCTATTGCTTGCTCAAGTAGACCCCTTCTTTGACCAACCGAGATTGTTCTTGAGATATGAGTGTATGACTGTACTGTTGTTTTGCCGCCCTAGTTTCTCGCAGGTGTGGGAGGATTACTAGGTGTTATATACCCTTCTCTCCTTAACTTGAGTTTCTTTCTTCTACATTGGAGTAGGAGGCCTTGTAGGCCTAGATTTAGCCCCAAATGAAGATAGATGAGTGTCTATGGATTGTTGTTGTCCTAGCTACACAGACAACCCTTTGTTTTCCTCGCACGTGTGACTACAACAGCCCTAGAACAGACCTCTTGACTTCAGTGGTATACCCTTCCACTTCGTTGCCCTTGGAGATCCTTTTCCTTCCTTCTCTCTTGCCTTTCACCTTCGCAGATTTTAGAGCTCATTAAGTATGTTATAGAGGAGTGGACAACCTCTATATATAGAGGTATGTCCCTCCATTTAAGCCGACTAGTCACCTTGTTTGTAAGCTGACTTTGAAGATTGTTTGTATGCCGCCTTGAGGACTGCTAGAGGCTGATTTGTAGAGAAGACATCGGATAGTTTACATGGTGGTGTAGCATGCTTGAAGGAGCTTCATGATGGTGCCATTGCATAGGAGTAGACTTGACTTTTCTTGGAATTTTTCCCTTTGACTTTGATATATATTTATACATGGTGTAAAATGCCCTTAAGGTCTTCAACATAATTCTTTTGACTATTTGACTCACCTATAGCACTTTCAATAGTGCTAGACCTGTTTCAATGAGCAAAAAACTCATTGACATATATTATAAAAATAATATTTCTTTTCTTGAATAAATACAAATATCAAAAGTACATTTATGAAGACCGAACCTAGTTACATTTCCTTCAACACTTCCTCTTAACTAGGGAGGTATTCATACAATATTCCAAGGTGTTTGTCTATTATCAATCTTGAAGAATTCACATAAGAGAAACGGATTTGCAATCCATCTATTATAACATCATATCCATTAGCATTGTCATAGTGCAAGGCCTTGACTAACAGTTCCATCTCTCTATGTGACCATGAGCTACAATGCTATTGAGACCAATGATTTATAGACACCTTCATCATTGTCTCTCAAGGTACATACCCACTCAGGCGTTCATTGAGTATGACCTTTTAGGACTATTCTTATCTCGGGTTCCCAGCCCTCAAAGAATATCAGTCCTCTTGCCTAGTCTTATCTTGGATGCCCTACACATCCTTAAAGAGTATCGGATGCCAGATGATTACCTAATCCTCCCATTCATTGTTCCCAAGTGCAGACAAGAATGTTGTGTCTATCTTGTGTCTACATTTCCATTCATGGCCTTCATCTAGACTTACGGTTGTTAGTCTTGGTCTAGTGCATTACCCATGAGATGGAAAACACAAATGTCACTCATTTGTAATCAGGGGTGATTCAAAACTCCTCCTTGTTCAGGGACTTGTCAGAGCTCCCTCTTAACTAGGGACTTGCTCATTCATCAGCAACTTCTTCTTCATGGGTCCTTCAACTACTTAATCATCTTCCTTTCTTTGATGTCATGAAGCCTTTATCCGAACTTCTTCTAGGTAGGGCACCATCCATCAATCACTTTCCTTCTTGGTTTGTCATGTCATTGCTTCCTTTGTGGAAAGTGGCTTTCATGTCATACATCAGGTTTTCTTGTCATCTTGGCTACTCCTTTTTCATCTTGTCCATGCTTCAGAATATTCTTCTCATGGATGCTTTGTTGTACTTGCTTGTTTACATGCTTTGACCTAGTACCCATTATGACTTCATCCAGATATTGCTTCAACATTGCTTTTTCTCTTGCTAGATGGCTTTTCCATCACGACATCTTTGTAAAGTAGAATTAGTTATCTGCATCTTTTATATCTCCAAGGCCTTCATAGGTGTCAAAGGTCCTTCCTTCCTTTATCAGAGTTGTCTTGCCTTCTTTCGGGAGATATCTTCAAAGTATATTGTCAGATAGTGATTCTCGGTCATCATGGTGTTCTTCCACATGCTTGATCTCTTTCTTCATTTTCTTTTTCTTAGATAGATATGTCAACCAACTTATGCTTCTTGTGAGAGTATTTCTTCCTTGCTTGCTTCCTGGACTAGTTAGCATTTCTTCTTGCTTCATAGTCAGCAATCTTATACTCCTTATGTGAGCATATTCCTTTGTCAACCTTCATTGCATTTTAGTACATGCTTTCGAGCATGTTCTTGGTGAAAGAGATTCTTTCATACTTGATCATGTTATAGAACTATTTTCATGACTCAATAATATACCAATGAACTTTGATGCATGCATACCTCATCTTGATTCTCCTTTGATCATCCTTTGGTGTGGGCCATGGCCCTTCTTGCTTCATCTTAGCTTGTCTGCATATCATCCCTTTTCTTGAATCCCATGAATGGGATTCCCAATGAGACATTTGCTTTGGTCCATGAACCTTCTTTTGAAGATTCCATCATAGGATCTTAAAGATCCTTGCTTTGCAAATGTTTCTTTTCTTTTGATGAAGGAGGTCTTCTAAGATTCTTAGTCATGATAAAAATTTCCTTTCGTCGTAGATGAGGTCCTATACTAGGTATGCTTCTTCTATGTGAATATCTTGAGCTATATCTGCCATGCTCCTATATTCTAGAAGATATTTCTACTCATGCATTTTTGTTCTTATCATAAATGCTACATCTTCATGAGTATTTACAACTCTATGTACATCATGCTTCTAGATTTTAGAGGATGTTTCTAGCCATGCGATTTTATTCTATTCCTACATGCTCCTAAACTACTCAAAACTTTAAAAGAAGTCTAGAAGTGAAGAGTTTGACCTAGTCATACTAGAGATCTAGAGGATCTTCCTTCTTCTTTCACTTCTTGAGTTATGTGAGCTTCTTCCCTCTTTCTTTTGATGTTGTTGTCCTTATTAAGCTTAGGACAATTCCTTTTGTAGTGTCTATACTATTGGCATCCAAAACATTGGATTTTTGACATGTCTTTGTTGTTTGTTCTTCGTGGACCAAATTTGCCAAATTTACCCTTTACCTTGGCCATGGTAGCAAATGCCTGCTTCTTTGATCCCACATCTTCTTTTGCCTTAAGTCTACTTTCCTTTGTTCTGCATAGAGACCACATTTCACTGAGAGTGGTCGCTTCCTTCTTGGCATATATGCTTGATGTGAAGTTTCCCCACTCCTCAGGTAGAGCATTGAGTACTACAGTTGTCATCTCTTTGTCAGACATGACTTCCCCAAGCTCTTGAAGTTGATCTCTCATTTAAGAGATTTTCATAAAGTAGGGAGCTATTCCTTCCTTTGTTATCTTCATCTTATACAATTCATTCCTTAGATATATTACTACTCCAGTTGTGGATACCGAAAATAGCTCTACTAGCTTATCATAAATTTCTTTTGAAGTCTCAAATTTGGAGACATAGGGAATGAGAGGATCTTTGATTGATTTTATCAGAATCCTTTGAGCTCTTGTCTCATCCTTATTGTACTTAGCTAAGGCTTGAGTTTGTTCCTTATCAGGGGCAATGATATTCCCTTTGACATGTTCTAGGAGTTCATTCTCCTTGAGAAGTAGATCAGTGCTCTTCTTTCATGCAAGAAAGTTATTGGTACCTACCAATTTATTGCTTTCCTTCCAAAAAGACATTGATGTATATCCAGAAGGGGACATGTACTTACTTGATACATTTTGAGATGTAATGGATTTGCTTACTCCTTTAAGACTTGATGGCTTGCCTTCCTAGGATCTTGATGTTCTTCAAATTGCCTTCTTCAAGTGGACTTGCTTGATGATGAAATTCGCTTGATGATTTGTAGCTTGATGTAGGTCCTGCTTCAATCTGCTCTTCTTTGTAGGTGCCTTTACGTAAGGCTCTTCTTGTCCTTTAAGTGATTGAGACTTCTAGGCTTGATGCTTCAACTTTGTAAATGCTTCTCCTTGATGAGTGTTCTTGACTTGCCCTTTTCTTGATGTGTCACCTTACCTCTAATACCATGTTGAAGAATCTAGGGCAAAGTAGTATAGTGTGATTTTTCGTTAGTTGATAACAATTTGTGGAGTGTTTTTACTTTTCCTTATTAGCTTATTCTTCTTCTTCTCAATATTAGTGCATATATGTGTACTTCATCAGACTGCTACTAAAACATAAAAACAAGAACACAAGATGTTGGCTCTCTACCAGGGCCAGAACCTCTCTTCTTCTGAGAGGAAAACCCTTTAGTGAATTTCTCTTATTGAAGCTTCTATTGATCAATGCCAAACCGTTGACCCCTGACAAGAATATCCTGCAAGCACAAGTCAAGTCCTCTCCTCCTTTCTGCATTTTGTTTCCCCACACATAGGCTACCTCCTTCCGGCACTTTGTCCTCCTCTTTTGATTCTTGTTTAGAGATAGACCTTCCTTGAGTGAGCCTTCTAGACGAGGTGATCCTCTTCTATCCCTTTGCTCAAGTAGACCTCTTCCTTGACCAATCAAGATCATTCTTGAGATATGAGTGTATCACTGTATTGTTATTCAATTGCCCTAGTTTCTCGCACGTGTGGGAGGATTACTAGGTGTTATGTGCCCTTCTCTCCTTTGCTTGCGTTTCTTTCTTCTACGTTGGAGTAGGAGGCCTTGTACACCTTGATTCAGCCCCAAAAGAAGATAGATGAGGGTCTATGGATCGCTATTGTCCTAGCTACAAGGACAACCTTTTGTTTTCCTCGCACGTGTGATTGTAGCGGCCCTAGAACAGACCTCTTGACTTCGGTGGTATACCCTTCCTCTTCGCTACCCTTGGAGATCCTTTTCCTTCCTTCGTTCTTGCCTTTTACGTTCGCAAATTTCAAAGCTCACTAAGTACGTTATAGAGGAGTGAACAACCTCTATATATAGAGGTATGTCCCTCCATTTAGGCTGACTAGTCACCTTGTTTGTAAGCCAACTTTGAGGATTGTTTGTAGGCCGACTTGAGGACTGCTAGGAGGCTGATTTGTAGAGAAGACTTCAGATAGTTTCCATGGCAGTGTAGCATGCTTGAAGGAGCTTCTTGATGGTGCCATTGCATAGTAGTAGACTTGACTTTGCTTGGAGGTTTTCCCTTTGACTTTAATATATATTTATAGATGGTGTAACATGACCTTAAGGTCTTCAACATAATTCTTTTGACTATTTAACTCACCTATATCACCTTAAATAGTGCTAGACCAATTTCAATGAGCAAGAAAATCATTGACATATATTATAAAAATAATATTTCTTTTCTTGAATAAATACAAATATCTAAAGTACATTTATGAAGACCAAACATAGTTACATTTCCTTCCACATAGTGAACCCTCCGATGAAGATTCCATCAGAGAATCTTGAGGATCTTGCATATTATCATCTGAAGATGTTTCCTTTTGCACTTTATGTATGATGAGCTTTATCTTGAATGACTTCTTCCTTTCCTTCAATGTCCATTGAGGTTCTCAAGAGCTATATCCTTTCATGTTTGACTGCCATGGATTTTGTCCTTCATGATCTGTATGGTGATGTCACAAGCTCTTGTTTATAATGCTTTCATAATGCCATGATGCATCTTCTTATCATGGTCACATCAAAAATTGAGGAGCTTATGATAAGACCCTTTTGTGAGGGATACCATCTCAATCATAGTAGAGATTTGTTACTTCCTCTTTCCTTGTCACTTTTCTTGAACTTCCTCCATCTTTCCGATGATATGAGCTTCTTTCCATAGCATTGAATCTCAACTATACTATTCTGTCTTGTTCGAGGACAAAACTTACCTTTCCTTTCTGCGAATGTTTGAATTCTTTAACCTTCAATAATCTTCCCACAACTTGTACCTTTTCTATCTTGCATAGATACCACAAGTTGTTAAATGAGGTAACTTTCTTGTCCTATTGACATGTGTTACTTTGCTTGTCAATTGAAACAGAGGTGTTTATCCTTTTTATCAATTCTTCTAGATCTCACAGTTGAGATCCTATGAAGATATTCTTTTAACTGTATGTAGATCAGGTCTAAGTCATATGACTTTCTTTACTGCATTTTTAGAGAATATATCTTCTAGCATTTCATATATCTCTTTGATGTTTCCTCTCCTGCTACACAGGATGAGAGGACCTTTGACAGATTTCACAAGAATCCTATGAGTCCCTTGATCCTTTTCCATGCATTCAAACAATGCTTGACCTTCAAAGAATTTTGCATAGATATCAATGACTTTTCTTTCGGAGACTATATCTATCCTCCTTTCTCATGCAAGGAATTCCGATGACTCAACCAATTTATCGATCTCCTTGCAAACACGAAGTCATTTAACCAAAATTGATTATAAAATGAAAAATACTTACTTGGAAAGTGAAGATGAAATCTTCACCTTGATGCTTCCTTGAATGATCTTCTTATACTACCATAGCATATCATCACTTGAACCTTTTTGTCTTCAAGATACTTTGACTCCTTTCATATATGGTTCTTGTGATTATTGATATACTTGATATGGCGCTGTATTGATATCACATAAGTGATCTCTAGAAGTTAGCAGCATCGTGTAGACACTGATCCTCACTTTATAGCATCGAGGCTTGGCACTGCTTGCCCAGAATAGAGGTGTTTTTTTAGTAGATTGGCATTGAGATACTTCTCTCGAGGAGGCCCGAGGATATTTGTCCTAGTTGCAACATTTCTCCAAATTGTGACTGAGGCAATCCAAGACTGAGATCAAGCATGAGTTATCACGCAGAGAAAGATTGTGGTTACCATCGAAACTTTAGCATGAAGTATTTCGAAACTGTATTGATGAGATACCGAACATTACACTTTTATGTGACTGTAATATAGTCTGAATTTTGTTCTTCTTATCAGTAACATTCACCGAACTGTGGCATTATGATCCGAGCTTATCACTGACTTGAAGATTCTTGTGGCATATCACTATGGTATCAATTATGTTTGCACCATACTCCTTCATGTGATTTTAACCGAGAGGGTGACAGAGATCTGAAGTTAGTTATGATATGTATACTATTTTGAAGACTTGCTCCGTTAGATTGGATTCCCTTCTTAGAGTGTCACTGTAACTGAATGCCCTTGACTAAACCATAACTCTGATACCATGTTGAAGAATCTAGGGCAATACATGTGTTAATGATTCTTCACAGTCTATTGATAACTGCTTGTGATGTCTTCTTCAATTAACTTCTTTATATTAGTGTGTTCTTCAATCATCAAATGGTTATCAAAACTAGAAGATCAACAATAATGCAAGTACACAAGATGTTGGCTCCAAGCCAGGGCAAAATCTCTCTTGAGAGGAAAACCCTCCAATCTCTTCTTATAGATGTTTAGTTGAACAATACCAAGATCCTTGACAAAATTACTTAACTCAAGATTACCTCCAAGATGCTTGTCAATATCCCCTGCACTCTTCGAATGATGATTCATGTGTTTGTTTAATGCTAAGTTGCGCAATACAGGGGAATAGGTATGAGTTTCTGAAACAGGTACATGTACGGAACGTGACCCCCCCCCCCCCAAACAAATTTTGGAAACGGGATACTCCTAGGCAGGTACCTTTTCATGGAAGGTCATTGTCCATTTAGACATGCCTTTTCAGTACTACTACTAATAAACTAATCCTTATTTATAATTATCATCATTATTTTATAGTTATATTATTTTTATATATTTTATTCATAACACATTAACATTGGACAATTTAATCAATGTGTTATGAATAAAATATATAAAAATAATTTAACTATAAATAATGATGATAATTATAATAATGATTAGTTTATTAGTAGTTAGTACTGAAGAGGCATGTCTAAATGGGACATGACCTTCCACGAAAAGGTACCTGCCTGGGGGTATATAAGCAAGCCCCTCACTCTCATTTGTATCATTCTTATACATACATTTTAATATATATTATTGTATCTCAATGGATATCTACATATTCCAAGTCTTCTGGAGTATTTAATTTGAAGAACAAACTTTGTTCGTTCCATTTGGTATCAAAGTAGTTTGATCCTTTGGCAACTCCACTGTTGTACAGGGCTCGTTATCTGATCCAAGTCTTTGGTCATCGAATTTGTCCACTTTGTTGTCCTTGAAGTGTTTTGCTACAAGCTTTTAGAGGGTCTCCAATTCGCCAGTGGGCCTTTGGCCATTAAAAAAAAAGTTATCTATATAAAATAAATAAATTAAATAAATTATTTAAAAAAAATTACAAAAGAAAAAGAAAAAAAGGGGGGAGAATCATTAATAAATAAATAAAAATATTACCTAGTCATAGCCATTTTCTCTCCCCACGCCCCCATCACCCAACAAATCGCAAGTCCCTACATTGACGCATTGAAACCACTGTCAGGACTGCAACCTGTTGCCCGAGCAACTAGCCACGTCGTCGCTTTCGTCAATCCGCCAGCGACCTAGACCAACGACACTCTTTTTTTCACCACCGCTTGCTCAAGTCTGCACGAACAAAGTTGTTGCCACGGTCCGACAACAAGCCACTACTGCTTTCCATAGCGGAGTCTCTCACCGCTTTCACTTTGCTTGACTAGGCCACGGCTTCAAACAAACCCAAGCCACCGCAGCTCCACAACACAACAGGAAAAAAAAAACCTCTACAAAAAAAATTTGTCGTCATCTTTCACCTTGCCACCGAAAAACCTCGTTGCTTCACCTAGTTTCCTTGCTGCACCTTCCTTCCCTGTCCAAATTCATCAATATTGTCGTTGTTTTCTTTTTTTCCCCCGCATGTTGCCACCACCTCTGACAGCCGCAGTCCTCTATCGTCAGTCTGCCCTTCTACCTTACTGCCTCACAAGTCTTACTACCATAACTCATCGTTCTTCCATAGCAACGTTGATCATACCCAAAATTCCAGACATTGCGTTCAAGTTGATAGTCTAACATGAGAGAAGAGGATGGGCTATTGTATGTTGTTTGGATTTTGCAGGAGAACAAGATAGGTTTCTCTAGTTTTGTCAAAAACCATAGCCACCCTCGTCGACACTGTTGTACAAGCATCCGAATTCCACAACAACTAACATCTGTTGTTAACTGAAAATTGCATCTTCCGTTGATCATCGTGTCATAATCTTATTGCAAAACAAATCCTGAATCAGTGAAAGGTTGTGTCTCTACCATACTGTGTGTGCCTAACTTGGAGAAATTAGAAGTTGTATGGTAAGGTTATATATATATATATATATATATAGATTGTAACGAATAAAATATATATATAAATAATGTAAAATAATGTAAATGATAATAAGCATAAATAATTATTAGTTAATTAGTAATTAGGTTGAAGAGGCATGTCTAAATGAGACATGACTCTTCATAAAGAGACACTTGCATGGTATATAAGCAAGCCTCTTGTTCTCATTGTAATTCTCGTTCTTATACATACATTTAATATATAATATTTGTATCCTCATGGATATCTTTATATTCCAAGTCTTTTGGAGTAATTAATTTGTAGAAGGAACTTTGTTCGCTTCATTGGTATCAGAGCAGTTCGGTCCTCTAGGTTGCTTAACTGATGCACAAAGCTCATTCTCCAATCCAGGTCCTTGACCATCAAATTCGTCAACGTCGTTGCCGTTAAAGTGTTTCACCGCCAATTTCTGAAGATTCTCCATTTTTTTAGGTCTTTAGCCATATTAAAAAAAAAAGAGAGAAAAATTATAAATACAAAAAAAGAGTCAAAAAAACCAACTCTTCCATAAGAAAAATTATACTCTGTGTTCCGCTGTCATTTTTTTAAGCTTTTTAGTTTTCGCCAATCGGAGAGGATATCTGCTATATTTTCACAAATTCAAGAAAATCCAAATGTGTCCACTACATTTAAATTGCTTTAGCTTTGACTGATGACACAGAGCCAGTACCACATAAAAAAAAAATAGTTGGTTGCGTGCACGTGTCTCTAAACATTTGAGAAAGATTTCAAGGGAAACCCATCCTTCATGCCGTCATCTTGAAGCAACCTAGTGCATAGCGAAAGCATATCTGAGCATAATCCGCAACATTACTGCCTCACAAGTCTTACTACCATAACTCATCGTTCTTCCATAGCAAAAGTTAATCATACCCAAAATTCCAAACACTGCCTTCAAGTCGATAGTCTAACATGAGAGAAAAGGGCAAGCTATTGTATGTTGTTTGTTGCAAGAGAACAAGATAGGTTTCTCCAGTTTTGTCAAAAACCATAGCCACCCTCGTCGACACTGTTGTACAAGCATCCAGATTCCACAACATCTAACATCCGTTGTTAACTGAAAATTGCATCTTCCGCTGATCACCGTGCCATAAACTTATTGCAAAACAAATCTTGAATCAGTGAAAGGTTTTGTCTCTACCATACTGTATGTGCCTAACTTGGAGAAATTAGAAGTCGTATAGCAAGGTTAAGAATATATATATAATATATATTAAATGAACTTATAATATTTTATATATATACCATGATTTGATAAAAATCATATAAAAGAAAATAAAAGGGATACTAGTATAGTTTTCAGAAAGTTCAAAGATACCAAGTAAATTAAAGCTATTAAAGATTTTATCTAATATTATATTCAGGGATTAAGGAGTTAAATTATATCTATGGTATATCAATTGGACCTCATAAAGTATATTGGGTATATTGAAATTTTAAATAAAAAGGGAGTACTATTAAAACTTATAATAATGAAAGAGTAGTTATTAAGTTTTATTAAGGATTATATATATTATATATAGAGAGAGAGAGAGAGAGAGAGAGAATCATATCTTCTATTCAAAAAGGGATATGAAAAAAAAGTTCAAGTGTTGAATTACAAAAGGGATTATTTGAAGTTATCCAATAGTTGAAAGGTATTAATATTAAACGAAGGGTGAATTTGAAGAAGGTTCATGTCTACAAGCAAAATGACATCTAATTCAGAATCAAAGGAAGGAAGATTTCCATAAACTAAATATAGCTATGCCCCAATGCTATTTAGAATTCAAGGGTCTACTACGGGAAAAGATGTTACTGTCGCTATCTCACCAACTGAAAATAAAAATTATTTAAAACCTAAAATCGCAAACCAATTAGTATTTCCCGAGTCAAATATAATTGAAAAAATTGATTTTTTTAACAACAAAATATATGACATAACCAATTTACAATTAAACGTTGGAGATTATACATTCGTATCACAATTCTTAGTTCAAACCCTATGGAGCGATCAAGGTGACATTATTTTAGGTTCACCCTGGATGGAAACCCTTGGTTCCTTCATCCTGAATACGAAAAAGAAGTTTTTGACATTTTCTTACAAAAAAGAAAAAAATAACACTACAAGATGTCACCGTGAAGCCAAATTCAGTAACACCAGAAGACATCCAAGATATTTCAAAAGTAATTTTTCAAGAAGGTAAAAAAGTATTACAAAATACGCAAAATGAAATTGACAAAATCACTTTTGATAGAACTGAAGAAGTCTTGCGACTTAAGGATCATAGAGAAAAATTACTAACACAAATTAAAAAGCTTAAGAAGGACAAGAAGTCGTTAAAATACAAGTTAGAACATTGTATTCAAGAGGAAGTATCGAATTTTCTAGTCGTAACATCCCCAGTTGAAGATAAAGAAACAAATACCAAACTAGTCAATCGCAGAACTCAAAAAGAGGATCAATCAGTTGAAGGAAAAACAAACTCACATGTTACAATCCAGATCATGAAACTTCCAAATGAAGATTGTGTACATAGCTCAATAATCGTAGTACCAGAAGGAAATCAAAGAAATTCCACACACATAATAAGAGAAAGTCAAACCAAAAAAGTTCCCCTATCAACATTCCAATCATGAGAGTAGACAACTCAACCAAGCTACATATCGAGACTATTCAGAACAGAAACAACAAACTGATGTTCCAAAGAATATTAATGTAACCTCAATCTAGTCCTATGATGACGATTCGTTACAAAATTCTAGTGATCAAAATATTCCACAGAAGATTAATCTAGGATGGTCTGATCCCTTCTCAGTGCGACAGTTTTATTTGTCACTTAGAAGATCATATCAACTTGTATCAATGAAGATGATAGTGCCGAGACTAGAAGACATTTGAAACCGAAAAAGAGATAACGCCTTTTGCATTAACAAGCTTTGAGGACAAATCTTTTTTGAAGAGGAAGGCAATGTTATGAATAAAATATATAAAAATAATATAAATATAAATAATGATGATAATTATAATAATGATTAGTTTATTAGTAGTTAGCGTTGAAGAGGCATGTCCAAATGGGACATCACCTTCCATGAAAAGGTACCTGCCTGGGGGTATATAAGCAGGCCCTTCACGCTCATTTGTATCATTCTTATTCATACAATTTAATATATATTCTCGTATCTCAATGGAGATCTACGTATTCCAAGTCTTCTAGAGTATTTGACTTGGAACGAACTTTGTTCGTTCCTCAATGCATAAACTGTAAGTCTCTAAATTTACATCACATTTACTCATGAATGATCACATAATGAAAATAGCAATATCCAAGTTCAACCACGAGAAATTTCTAATTGCTTGTCTCGTGTTTGATTGGGAGTCTCCTCCTGCATAGGCGAACGACCTTAGTGCTCTTGATTAAACACAAGTTCCATACCCCAGTACCCTAGGTGCTTTTGATTATTGGGTCTCCCCTGTATAAAGGGCTTGGTTCTCTTGATTAAATACAAGTTACATAACCTAGTACATGACAAAATCCAATGGAAACATTGCAATTCCCCCAATCTTGAAATCTTGAAAAAAATGATAAGCCTACTAGATTTTGAGTGAGATCTAAAATTCTACTTTCTCCATGTGAAATCAATGAGGGCGAAACCACTCTCAAACATCCTGAGTCATTTCATGGTAATGTTAAAAATTTAAGTAAAAAGATGAAAATGAAAGATAAAGGAGAATGTCACTTTTACTTTAAGAATTATCAATTTAACATTACCATGAACTACATATCAACACTAAGGCCATAGGCTTGAACATTAGGCTGTCCCACTCAAACTTTTCTTTCCAATCTTCAATAGCTCCCTCTATCACTCCTGAATTGGCAGGGAGCGAAAATAAAAAATAAAAACGAAAAATCAAACAAAAAAACTGAAAAATAAGTCACTTTATCGCTGAAACGTGGTTGTACGGCCTGGAAACGTGTTTCAGACCGTACTGGGCCACATTGCCCCCCGTGAAACATGGCACTATGATCTAAAACACGTTTCCAAGCCGTACGAAACGCATTTCCATGTTTCTGTATCGTTTCTGCCCAGAAACGGGCTCAGACCCAGCATTTCCTACAACATAGGTTTAATGCTTTGAATATTTAAGAATAATCTAACCAATTGGGTAAAAAGAGTGAAACACTTATTCACCCTCTCTCAGTGTTTCCAACAACACCCACTTTTGATATCAAAAAATGATGCCAGTTAAACTACTAAATGGAGGCCGAGTCAACAGTCAACATAGGGGGCCCAAGTTGCCCATTCAGCACATAGATATCTTCCCTGATAGCTCACGGATTTGATTGGAAGTTGAGTTGATTTAACTGGATATTTGTTGGAGGATTGTGCTGTGGTTCAAGTAGGAGTTAAGAGGGAGATTTAACTCTCTCATCCTTCCACCTCACACACAGTCTACTCAACATTACAGGAGTCCCCACGCAGGCCAGCCTAGCAGTCTCCACGCAGGGATATTTGGCAGCCTGTGTTCACTTGGAGTTGGGGGACTTTACAGCGCGTTAGCAGCTGATTACATGGGGACTTCTCTCCCCCTCACTGTTGAAAATTTCAATAGCAACAGTCAGTATTTTTCATTGGAAACCATGAAGGAAATTTATTTTTGTCAACCCTACAAGTCGACCTAGCAAATTCTTCAAGTCTGCCCCACTTAGCGCTAATTAGCCCATGTCACTCTCATATATATCAGGCATCATTGGCATTCATTTGATCATCCATCCAACAAAAAGTCCGATCTGCAATTGGAAGCAAGATACCACTCGTACAAAGATCAGAAGGAAGATTAGTTTGAGCTATGTTGACTTTTCTCTTGGAGCTGTATTGACCGAGTTTGTTTTGGGTATATTGGCATTTGTTCAACCCCTGTTTTGATCATTTGAGAAGGCTGAAGATTTCAGGAGAGCATTATCTTTTGTTGATTAAGATTTGGCTCATCTATTTGGCACGTTGACCTGCATTGACTGCATCTCTGGACAGGTGATTTGACCGAAGGTTTGGACTGTTTCTTGTTGACTGTTCTGTGGCTACTTTAAAGCCGAATTTCAGCCTTCCATCTCAATCACCTCAGGGCCGAAATTCGGCCTCCTGCAGACTCTTACAGTCAACCAGAAGTTGACTTTTCTCTCTCCTATTGACTGATTTTGACTGAGACTCTATTGACTTCAGATTTGGATTTATTGGAATATTCTTGATATACTTTTGATGGACAGAATCTCTCTCATAAGGAACGAATTCTGGTTGGGTTTTCCCCTTGTGGGTTTTTCCTGGCTGTGAGCTTAATTCTTGGTGTCTCTTGTCTATTGTTCATTGTTTACTGTGATCTCTATTTACTGCTCTAATTGAATAATAGAATCGTTGATGATTGAAGTGCAAAGAAATTGTATCATTAGAAGTAGTTATCAATTGTGAAAAACTATTCTAGTCCTAACTTCACTAGAAAATCAACACTCATCCAGTCCACTCACACATGCCTTCCATCTCTCCTATACGCAGATCCTCCAAGAGAATACGCAGTGCCAGCAAGGGAAATGCTACAGCACTCTGGGGACAGATTGCACCAGTATTAATGCCACTTGTGAACTCGGCCCTGCCTTGGGATTAGCTCCTATTTGCCACTTGTTTGATGATCTTTGCACTGGTATTCTAACAAGAAATTGCATAGATAAGCCCCTTTGGCTCTCATTCTTCCATGGTTGGAAGCTTAGAGCTTGGGTATACTAGCAAAAATTTGTATTCATTCATTGATAATAAAGCAAGACATTGGAGGTCGATTGGTAATGTGTTATGCTGTTTGTCCTCGACACTTGAGGTAACATTGTGTGTTTATTCCAGAGATTGTTTTTATTACTTACAATTATTTTGTGTCTTTGCCTAGAGGGGCATTGTTGTCTAAGGGAGAAAGTCTACAAGTATTTGTAGATTTTCTTAGGTTTTCTTATATACCCTTATTAGCTGGTCATATCTTGAGCCTTCCCACTTTCACTTTGTTCATCTCTGATCATATTAATAGGCATCATAACCTAAATATCTGGCCTCTTTCCCCACATTCATTTGTGTTCAAAATTTGGTTCTATTGGACAATGGGGTATCAAGTTACAAAGGCAAGTAATTTTGATTTTCTTACACAGTGGTTAACAAACATGAAAATTTTATAGGCCTTGGAATGGGGCTATTGAATTTATGAGATCAGATGGGGCATCTTGTTTGTGAATAGGTAAGGTCCTTTTAAATAAAAAAATTGAAAATTTTACACCTGAAATTAAAAAGCAGCAGGCAACATGTCAACCCAGCTTGGTTTGGCATATTGAATCCCACATGAGCATAGTTCAAAACTGCAAGTGGGGATGAGTAAGGGCAACTGTTGTACTTTACAAAAGGTATGCAAAGTTGAGGTCATTTATCATATTCAATCAACAGGAGAATGAAAAGGAAGAGAGAATCAATGTATGGGGATGTTGCCTCTCAAAATAATTTCAATCTAATTTAATCATTCGAGAAAGAAATCAGAGATAGAGCTTCTCAATATGTCCACCAATCTGCATCCAAAAATGCTCCATCTCTCACTTTCTTTCTCAATGTTATTCTGTCTGTCTTTTAATCTTTACATGCACTTTTATTGTGTCTTTGCTTAAAAAGAAGCCTCTTCTGACTATGACGTGTGAAGGGAGTAACAGAAAAAATACAATCTTGATTTGTGTTGGAATTCAAAAGCTTTCAGAATAGCCTGGCATAGCACAGCATAGCATTTCTCCCCTTACCATTGATTCCAAAGACGAAATGCTGGTTTTATTGGGAACAGTGATAGAGCCTGCACATTCGCCTTCTGTGAAGTATTCTTTCTTTCTGTTATTTGGCAACAGCAAAAGAATCATTGCAGTGGATTGAATCTCTTTGGTAGTTTTCTGAACAAGTGTGTAGTTTGCTTTTTGAAAGGTCTCGTCCAGTGTTTTTGTCACAAGTTTACTTTCAGGCATTCAAATGTTTTGGAAATGGTAAAATATTGTATAAAATTTCCATATAAAAGATTATATTCAACCTTTTGTTTCCTTGCTTCACAAACATGGGCAACGTATGGACTCTCATTTCAGATGTTCACTACTTTTTAAGACTCTATTATATTAACCATGGGAAAAAAAAAAGAGACTATTATATTAAATTGTAGAAAAATCACATATAGGTGTGATTTCATGAAAGGATATTTCAACCAGAGCACTTACCCTCTCCAATGTTCCATAAACGCACCATACCATCTTCGGAACCTGCACCAAAGATATTACTTTATGTCTGAACTAAAACTCAACTTTTTATTAATACGAGGAAAATTGTAAATATTCTCTGTAATTATGAGTAATTATGCAATTTAAATCATCATTAGTTGAACTTTTCTTAAGAAGATATAGGCTCTGTGAGAGACACCTGTGATTATTCCACTGTCCGATGCACAGTATTCAACACTAGTTATTGGGCCAGCATGGCATGCAAGCACAGCATCACAATGTCCATCAGATACAGACCATACTCTAGCAGTCCAATCATCGCTCCCAGTGATAATTGTGTCTCCAACCATTCTCAAGGTTCTGAAGCATTGAAATTTAAGATGGTCGCATCAAAAACTTTATGGTTAAATAAGAAAGAAAATTGGTGACTTCAGGAATACAATACCTACTGTTCTCAAGGATCTGAAGCATCGATATTTAAAAGAGCCACAACAAAAAATATTGTGGTTAAAGAGAAGCTAAAACTGCAGACTTCTAAAAATGAAATACCTAGCATATCCTTTACTACAAACAATGTCTATTGGCAAAGTACCCAGTATCTCACCGGATCCATTTTGTGTGCCCTACAAGCTTCTGCATTTGTCTTCCAGCTCGAATGTCCCATATATTCCCAACCCTACATATGCATATGTCAGATTGATATTTCAAATTTATGGTTGTCACAATTCATTAAAAGACCATGATGCCTTAGCCTAATGTTCTAAAACAATAATTCAACATATACATACGCATCCCTTCCACCAGCAGCTAAAATTCCAGTGTTGTCATCATACTCCATACATAGAATTGCACTTGAAGCACGGCCAACTGTTGCTACACAAGCATCAGTTCTAACATCCCACATCTTGACACTTCCATCATGAGAAGCAGTAAGGACACGCTCTCCTGAAAGCATTTTTACACAGCTGACCTGTAAAAATTGAAAAAAAGAAAGAACAATACAGTTATAACCTATGCTATGTCAATTTCTTGGCAAACTGTATATGTTCAAAGAGATCCATGCCAATGAGCTTTTCTCTTCTGGACTGTTAGAAATAACACTTGTAAACAACATGGTTATTGTACACAATAAATTGTGTAAAGAAAAATCAGCCAAAGTATTTTCTATGTTTAAATATCAAGCTCATGGATAACTAGAGGGGGGTCAAAAAGCCGGCAAGCATTAGAAAATTCAATTTTCCTTTCATTTTCCCATTTTTTATTTACATTTTCTTCTGCACTATTTCTATAGTGGCATATTCCTACACTGGCATTGTTTTCCAAATTAATACTCTAAAATGTGTAGGTTATATGATGCAAATTGTCATGTCCCTTCCTAAATTAATTTGGAACAGGACTAATTATTGCATTTTGGGGCCAATTTTGGACATAGTGGGGCCCATTTGATTTTTATTAGGAGATTAGACTTAGGAGAAGTTATTTTAATGTGCTTAAATTACACATGGGGGCCACCCACACTAGGGAAATACACACTCCCTAGTTGGGTTTGCATAAAGGTGGTTAAGTGAGGGCCCACAATGGAGGTAAAATTGAAGGGAAAAGTGCTCCACGAAATGTATATAAAGAAGGCAGCTCTCCTCATATCATTCATCTTTGGCATATCAGATTTCTCTTTGGTTGCTCGAGCTGCTTAGCAATGTCACTTGTTGTTTAGCATGAGTTCTTCAAGCATAGAGCTCACCCTTTCTTCGGGGGACTTCGAGTGCCACCCTAGAGAGGTTTATCTTGATTCTTCTGTAGGAGGATTTCATTGTGGTTTCCAGCAGTTGCATCCATCTCCAGGCGGTGGATATTTCTGGAGGACGTGGTGGAGGGAGACTGAGTTTGATTGGGGCATCTTGTGGAGGAGTTTTGGTCGAGAGAATCTAGAGAGGAGGGATAGGAGTTTTGCTGCCATTTTAAAGAGTTTTGGAGTTGGAGGAGAGTGCTCCCATTTAGTGTGATTTTCGCACTTCTTGGACTAGCGCAGAGGCAGCATTTTGTGCTCACATGGGAGGTGGAGACTCAGCCATTGAGGTTGATCTGTTATGAAACCAATGCACAAAAAGATAGAAAAGATAGATCAACGCCTTAGAATTCAGCCTCTTCGAGGGGGAACCTCCTTTACATTACATAAATGAACAATTCTTGGATGATTCAAATGACAAAACCTCCTTTCTATATATAGGAGTCTAAGGAGTCACAATATAACCCAGCCAACCTAACAATAATAATAAAAAGCCACAAAAATAACAATAGAGGGATTCTATGGGGCACAGTAATAATAATATGGGGACAATAGGGGCACAACAATATTAATAAGGGATACAACTACAATAGTAATGGGGTAATCACTAGTATTATAGGATCCCAACATGATCCTTGTAGGGAGAGATAAGGAAAGCATTAGTGGAGGTGATTGCTACTTTCCTAGAGTGTTTGACAAGGATTTTTCTGATGTATTGCCAGG
The DNA here is from genome assembly GCA_000404065.3 of Pinus taeda. NCBI lineage: Eukaryota > Viridiplantae > Streptophyta > Pinopsida > Pinales > Pinaceae > Pinus > Pinus taeda. The sequence continues at coordinate 33,273 of APFE030457447.1, read as the reverse complement.
CAATGTGCTTCAGTAGTTTTGGAGGGCATAGGGCCTTTGGGGGTCAATTTTGGAAGGTCAAAATCCGGCCAAACCGTTTTTGGGTTTTGTGACAAGAGTTTGTGGTTAAAATTTCAGAATTTTCCGGGTGATATTCAGGTATGAAATCCTCATTCTTATAATAGGGCAAATTACTAGTAGCTAGGGAAATTTACACTAATTTATGGGTTCAACTTTGGCTTGGAGATAGGCCAAACCTTTTCTGGGTTTTTCTAGGTTTTTGACAAGGATCCCAGATATAAAGTTTCAATATTTTTTGAGCAACGGAGACGAGGTTTCTTGCAGTTCCTTTCTAGCCAACAGTGTAGTTTCTGGGGACAATGCAGAGCATTAGAGGAGCAGTCATTTCCAGCTTCAAGATTATTATTTTATCACTTGGGTCCTATTAAGCTTGCCCTTGAGGCAAGCCCAGGTGCATTTCTACATATTAATGTACTTAATCCATTTCATTAATAAAATGGCTCAGCTGGTTCTCACTTCTAGAGTTTTAATGAGCATTTGCTGATTGCTTTAATTTCATGTGTCACAAATCGATTTTGTTTTGCATCTCACTATCTATTTAAGTTTGGAACATTATAGTGGTATCAGAGCATGATCTTGGCCCAATTGTGGTAACCAATAAGATCATGGGAGATTTGGGCATGTATGCACAGTGAGAGGTTACACCATACACCACCCATGGCTCAAGGGAGATTCAGTATGCAGGAATTTTGGGGTGGAATCCATAGGAATGATGAGAGGTTGGCTCAGTTGAGGAAGGTGTCAGACCAGATCCATCATTGTCCTTACAGCAAAGACACTAGAGGTGCACAAGCCATGGGAGTACAACCATCTACATCATGTGGGCAAAGAAGACAAAATTTGGGCACCAAATCTCCTAAAAAGGAGCAGGAAAGACAGGGATAGTTAGAGGGTGAGACCAGGGGACGCTTTCGCTGGTGGAAACCTAGCTTTAGATATCAGGAGCCTGAGGAGTAGGTTGAGCATGATACTGAGAGCCCACAGGATGCTGATGAGCACATCGATCTACCCGACGTGGCACATGAGTCACCATTATTCAAGACCTCTTTGATAGCCCCATTTGACACCTTAGTGGAGAGGATAGAGCCTACACACATAGAGCCATCTGTGGAGGAGGAGCCACCCATTGATGAGATGTTGATAGTTGTTGACGTATCCAGAGTTGTGACTAAATCTGCAAGTGATAGATACCCATGGCAGTTTCATCAGTTCCAGGTCAGCCTTCTAGCATTGAGAGAAAAGGTCACCACAGTATGAGAGGCCATTCTACAACAAAATGAGGAGTTGGAGGGCATGAGAGTGGTTTGTGCCAAGTCAATGACCAAACTGACTTGTATTGGCGAATAGTTGGATTCCCTAAGGGTACCAATAGAGTGCACTTTAAAGCATCAGAGTAGCCCTCTTTAGACATACATAGATGGGGTTTGTAGCGTCAGTAGTTTGCCTTTGCACCTTGGAGAGAGAGAGAGGTAGAGCCACTTTGACATATTTTATGTGTTAACCAAGTCGATGAGATGAGGCGACATAAGCAGTGCAAGGTGTAGCATTCGCCGGATGGAGGGCTTGTCTTACATATGAGAGTTTGCACATTCAATCCCTCTCTTGGGGTTGGATGGCGAGAGATTTTGAGTTGGTACCTGGTGCAATGGGCTATGGAGATGGTAGTGGACCGACATGAAGCTCAACAGGAGCGTTCATACATTGGGGATACTGGGAGACAAGACTGGCATTGGTATCCAGGTGGGACTACCTATCATTCCCTGGATATACTGGTTGACTGCCACTGTGGTGGTGTAGTTGGCCTAGCAGTTGAGCACACACATTCGCTAGGAGAGTTTTGGCCAATACCAATAGCCAACCAGTTTCTGGGTAGACTCCTTGGGTTATCTTTGTATGATAGTTGTGCATGGGATCACACAACGATCATCATACTCTGGCAGGAGTTTGTCGGAGGAGGTGGCACTGACAAGCTACCAGACAGCGCCTTGTATGGAGCTGGGGATTTTTCACATTTGTGTGGGGCATGGAGGACATGGAGGAGCAGAGTAGTGGTGGCATTATTACTGGTACCAAGGAAGGTTCACTTCTTGGGTCCCCTCGGGGAGGATTTGGATGGAAGATTCCCTCTTCGGAGAGCATAGTGATGTGATGGTGGAGGTGATGATACAGGTTAGGTGCAGGCCAACGCATATGGACAAAACTCTAGGCCATCACATTCAGGGATGGGTAGGAGCATCTAGCATGGAGCAGTGATTTGCAGATGGGCATGGAAATGCATGGGGGTGTGTCGTAGTATCTTGGACTGCGTTGTGGAGTGGGAGTGCCTCACATAACATTGAGTACATGCGGGAGTGACAGTTGCAGTGACACAAGTGGGACACAGGACGATACAGGATGTTATAGCTGTAGTCGAGAGTATCCAGTGGTGTATCAAGACAGGTTGCAGTGTACAGTGGCATGTCGAGGAGTGCGGCCATATTGGGTGGTATGCAATGGCAGATGATGCGGCGCAGCAAGCGCTTGGAGCATTGCCTCCTAGGAGACTTATGGACAGGGGCACTACATGTACCATTGGATGCAACCCACCTAGGATCGATGAGAACATTGTTGAGCATCTAGGGACACCACATTTAGTGGAGAGAAGGCTTCGAGGGGGTTATTCGCAGATCTGAGACAGAGAGTGAGTTGTCCATAGGATTACTCTTGATCATACCCATCCTCCTTTGGTGTTGTTTACAGTTGTAGAGTGTTTATTTGTTGCCCCTTGACACTCTCCATGTAGGCAACATGGCTTGGGAGGCTCACCCTAGCCAGTTGGATGAGACACCTCATGTCATGCACCAGGAGGAGACTCTCAAGTTGAGACACTTGGTAGGTGCACGAGTTGACGAATATAGGCTTAGGGATGACATGGTTGATTGTCAAGGTAGCATATGTTCCACCCCTAGGCTCACACTTGGGGAGGTGACCAAGACAGAGTTGCATGGTGCTTTTTCAGTTGGACAACTCGAGGCGTTAGGTGAGCATGAGGTGCAGAGGATGGTAGTCATTGTTGGTAAGATGATGCCTAGGCTTTCGACAGTACCCGAGCACATCATCAAGAGCTGGGATAGCAGATCTCGTTGTGTGATTTGGCAGACACAGAACAGATGGATATTCGCAGCACAGGTTCTTGATGCTCAGTGTCTACCTATTAGATACCTACAGGAGACAGAGATGGGGCACAGTGGGGTCCCAACAGCGAGCAGCATAATGTAGCAGCAGGTAGAGAATATTTAGGGTTGTGGACCTCTAGTATGGTTATGGGATCTAGGGATCCAGTGGATTGGTGGGATACCACTCCTCAGTGAGCCTGGTTAGAACAACAGGCAAACTGATTCATTCACCAGACACATGGTGAGTCACCAAAGCCCTCACCATAGGGCAAGGTAGATTGTTGCTAAGGATTGGGACTAGCAATGGGGCGATAGGCGCTGGCACTATTGATGCGCTTTGGCAGGTTGGGCCTAACCTCGATCATCCCATAGATTGCAGTCAAGAATTATGCGAGAAGAGGGTAAGATCATCCCATAGATTGCAGTCGAGAATTATGCGAGAAGAGGGTAAGGTACGAGTGTGCTAGGCAACCAGGCTGTCACGGGGTCAATAGGATAGTTTTTTTCTATGTTGGGCAAGAGGCCCTAGCATCACAGTACTTAGCAGTTCAGCTACCCGTTGGGGTGAACTAGTCTCTACAAGAGAGGGTCGTCGAGATTTTCCACCAAGTTTCCATGATTCGCTGATGGCATCGAAGACTTCATCAGCATGGCAAGATGGCTAGTAAGAGGATTTCAAGAGGAGCTCATGCAAGAGAGGCTTCATTCACATCGGGATTGAGTTGTATCTTTAGGGGCCCACAATCAGAGTGCATGGGGTGGAATATTCGGTGGGCAGCTTCATGAGGATTTGGATAGAGTTTTACATCATTAGGATGCTCTACTTATTGGCAGTAGACAAAAGGATCCTGACGCCCCTATCTGCCATGATAGTGAGTGGAGCAAGGGGTGCTCCACGTTGATCAAGTTGGCTTGGGATCCTGGTATCGAGGAACTCCTTTACTATAGGATAGTAAAGTGATCAGGGACAATCCAATGGCATATTTGGGACCCTGGTGAAGTTTGCAACGACAGTGGGGCTCCACAGTCAAACAGGGCGCTTGTTCAAGCACTACTTGAGGACAAGCAATTTTTGGTGCATTGGAGGAGCTTGTCCGATGAGGATGCCACTTGGGAGGGTGAGCACATACTTGAGCATCCAGCACTGAAGTTGCTTGGGGACAAGAAACATTTGGGAGGGGAGCATTGTCATGTCTCTTCCTAAATTAATTTGGAACAAGACTAATTATTGCATTTTGGGGCCAACTTTGAAGATGTGGGGCCCATTTGATTTTTATTAGGAGATTAGACTTAGGAGAAGTTATTTTGTTTTGGTTAAGTTACACATGGGGGCCACCCACACTAGTGAAATATGCACTCCCTAGTTCGGTTTGCATGGAGGTAATTAAGGGAGGACCCACGATGGAGGTAAAATTGGAGGGAAAAGTGCTCCATGAAATCTATACAAGGAAGGCAGCTCTCCTCATTTCATTCATCTTTGGCATATCGAATTTCTCTTTGATTGCACGAGTTGCTTAGCCGAGCCCTTTGTTGTTTAGCAAGAGTTCTTCAAGCGAAGAGCTCACCATTTCTTCAAGGGACTTCGAGTGCCACCCTAGAGCAGTTTATCTTGATTCTTTTGTAGGAGAATTTCATTGTGGTTTCCAACATTTGCATCCATCTCCAGGTGGTGGGTATTTCTAGAGGACGCAGTGGAGGGAGGTCCAGCTTGTTTGTGGCATCTTGTGGAAGAGTTTTGGTCGAGAGAATTTCCGGAGAGGAGGCATAGGATTTTTGTTGCCATTTTGGAGAGTTTTGAAGCTATAGGAGAGTGCTCTCATTTAGTGTGATTTCCACACTTCCTCGGCCAGCGCAGAGGCAACATTTTGTGATCAAATGGGAGGTGGAGACTCAGCCATTGAGGCTGATCCTTTTCGAGAGAGATAAGGAAAGCATTGGTGGAGGTGATTGTTGCTTTTCCAGAGTGCTTGAGGGGGATTTTGCTGGTGTATTGGCAGACAGTGTGCTTCAACAGCTTTGAAGGGCGTAGGGCTTTTGGGGGTCGATTTTGGAAGGTCAAAATCCGGCCAAACCATTTCTGGGTTTCTTAGGGTTTTGTGAGAAGAGTTTGTGGTTAAATTTTCATAATTTTTTGGGTGATATTCGAGTATGAAATCCTCATTCTTATAACAGGGCGAATTGCTAGTAGCTGGGGAAATTTGCACCATTTTATGGGTTCCACTTTGGCTTGGAGATAGGCCAAACCCTTTCTAGGTTTTTCTAGGTTTTTGACAAGGATTCTGGGTTTTCTGAGCACTGGAGACAGGGTTTCTTGCAATTCCTTTCTAGCCAGCAATAGAGTTTCTGGGGAGAGTACAGAGCATTAGAGGAGCAATCATTTCTAGCTTTGAGATTATTATTTGATCACCTGGGTCCTATCAAGCTCGCCCTCAGGTGCATTTCTACATATTATTGTACTTACTCCATTTCATTAATAAAATGGCTCAACTACTTTTCACTTCTGGAGTTTAATGAGCATTTGTGGATTGTTTTAATTTCATGTGTCATATCACTAGTTATTTATGTTTGGAACATAAATAAAACATGTTTGGATTGTTTTGCATATCACTATTTATTTATGTTTGGAACATTACAAAAATGCCTCGAAAATGATAAACACTAAAGGAAAGGAGTCCACTTCGAGGGGCAAACCTCCTTTTACAATGAATATAATGTATAAGTCAAGTTGAGATGATCCTAAGACTAGGTCTCCTTGGCATATATATATATATATATATATAGGAGACAAAGGGTACATTATAATGAAAGGGTACAATGAAAGATTTTGACCTAAATAATAATATAACAATAGAAATGTAATAACTCAATATCTAGGGCTTAATAAGGGGTTTCATGGTTAACATGTGGCTTGTCTAAGGCTAACCAATATGTGTATGTGTTAATATTGTTGTGGGCATGTATGCTGTGAATCAACCCACATACATCAATTGTGACATGGGGATAGTTTATAAGGCATTACCCACACCCAGATCTTTTCCAATAAGGATGCTAACTTTCAAGTGCAATTCTTTAACTTGATGTGATAGCATCCTCCCTCACTCTAGTACCAACATCATCAACAATTTTTCATTGGGATTTCATTACACATTAATACTCCTCCAAAACGTTCCTGTGTGAGTCAACATTACTCTTGTTGTGTATGTTATGAATCAACCCAAATACATAACAATTGTGACATGGGGATAATTTATAAGATATTACCCTCACCTAAAGCTTTGCCAATATGGATGCTAGCATTGGGGTACAATTCCTTGGGTTGATGTGATAGCATCCTACCTCACTCTAGTACCAACATCATTGATAGTTTCATTCATTGAGATTTCATTCTTACAAAATGTGTATGTGTTAACATCATTGTGGGTACATGTAAATAATTTGGCATACATAACAATTGTGAGACAGAGATGGTTTGTAAGGCATTATTACCTACACCAAAATCATTGCCAATATGGCAACCCCTAGATTTCCAGCACAATTGGAGGGTTAAGAATCAAGATCTAGCTAGATTCAATCATGATGGCCCCTATTGCCTCAAAATCTAGCAAGCCTTGTGAGAGGCCTCACAAGGCAAGAGCTGGACTAAGACACAACAACAACGTGGTTTCCACTATCAATGTAGCACTCCACTTCTTGCTCTTTAGTGGAATTTCACCACACAAGAGGCTTCCTAGTATATCACCTAAAAGGTATTCTGAGTCAACAAGTTCAAGGTGATGTAAATGGCTTAATCAAGGTACTTCTTATTTGTAATAAGGCACAAATCTTTATGTGAAGGAGCAATGTACCATTAACTAAGCCTAGAAAAGAGTGTTTCAAGATATGATTCAACAAGAGTGCCTAGGCATGCAAGCATAAGGGAAAATTTTCCTTTAAAAATATGATCAACAATAGGGAATGATAAACCTTCAACAAGCCCTTAATTGAAGCCTTGTATAAGATAAGCTAAGATAAGATAATTTTATTGATGACCACTGAATGTCCATAAATAGGTCAATGGAGTGAAGGACGCAACTAGTACAAGTACAATGTGGAAGAGCAAACATAACTCCTAGAAAATGCCAAAGTTGGATCTAGGAAAAATGAAGTAAAGAAGGATACAATAATAGTAATAGGACAACCTCATAAACATGTATATAACTAGACCATGTAGAGGGAAAAGTGAACAAGTCCATGGCTAGAGGACAAAGATGTCAAGAGTGCTCGATTTTGATAGTCGATGGTAAAGGGGAAAATGCTTGCTATCAGAGTCCTCTGGATCCAACGAAGAGTTTGGCTACATGATCCTTAGAAGGGATGTAGGAGCGAGGGATGTTGATTTCTGGTAGCATCGGATGTGCTCTAAGCCTCAAAATTTGCAAGTAGGCTAGGACACATGTATTCAAGAATACCGAGAAATCGTTTTGGGAAATTCCACCCAGAGACAGTTTTATTAAAATAATTAATTCTTTTTAATGGATGCCTAAATCTAAACATAGGAAATTAAAATAATTGAAGGGTATTAATTAAACTGGGGGGTGAAACTTCTAAAAGAAGACAAGGATCAAGTCAAAATGATCTAAGCCATTGATTAGAATCTAATATGGGTCGTTGATTGATCAACGAGAGGATTATAAGAAGAGGCTTGATGGGCATTTGGAAGACACATCGAGTGAGTTCAAGAAATCAATTTCTCAAGAGAGCAGCGCAGCAGCTGTCGGAGAAGTCATCGAGGAGATTTCTTGCAGTGAGGGGCAGGGATAGTTTTCTAGTTGGAGAGTTTCCTGATCCGGGGATACATTGCAGAGAAGGCAGAGAGAGATCCAGAAGAGGTAGCGCAGTGCCATGCAGAGGCAACACAGAGCTTCAGAGGGAGTCTGAGATTTAGCTGGGAAGTTGAGTTCCGAAGCCAGAAGTCGTGGTGTGAGACAGGAGGGCCAAAGGAACGAAGTTCCAGACAGCAGAAGATTCGTGGAAAAGGTGACATAGACCCCAGAGAGGCTGACGCAAATGTGCATAGGCTAACGTAGTGGCTGTGTAGAGCCAGTGTGGGGCCAACCATCTAGGGCCTGAATCAATGTCGGTTCGCCAGTGATAGCGTGAGGTATTTCTCACTAATTTCTCTGCCAATCAAATTCTCTGTATCGGATAGCCAGTAAGGCATCCAAAGATTGTATTCAAAAACTACTGCATAATAATACAAACCCTCAGTTGCTACACTGGTTTTCTCGAGTTGGGTTTTTCCGGTGACATTTGTCCAAAAACAACGATGTCACTTGTGTGTGTGTTATTTCTTCTTGCTTAGTTCTTGTTTCCACATATTATTTATGTTGTGAAGGTTCAATTTGTATTTATTTCAATGTTTACTATGTAATATTGTAAATAACTTGTAAGAGAATTAGCAAGTAGGAGAAATAACATCAGATTGCTGCAGTAGGGATTTGGGTCACCATATTTTCACATGGTATTAGAGCGCAGGTGAAGCAAGACAACACACTGGAAGAGCCCAGTGTCGAACAAAAGGAGCGAGATCGAAGTATTGCGTAGGCAACAGATCGCATCCCCAGAGGGATTGCGCAGTCCAAACCAGGAGGGCAAGATTCTCGAGTCAAACATCCCTCCAGGGCTTGTGGAATCTGAGTAAAACATGAGAAGAAGAAATAAAGTTAAAAAACTCTAATGGTACATGAAGCCTCTGACACATCCTAAAGCATGGAGTCTTCAAAAAAAATCTAGGTACACTTCAGTGGTCAACAAGGTTGATGATGTTAGCCCTAATGAGGCACATTACACCACGCACTATGCTAGATTTGATTTTGTGAGGTGAAGAAAGGTGAGAGAATACAAAATTAGCTCCAATGCTCTAATAATTCAAGCCCTAGTTGAATTTTTTCCTTATCCTAGCCCTAGTGGCTTGCCTTCACGGGCTGAAAATGTAAGAGAGAAGAAAAATAAATGTTTTCAAGATCTTTGATCATCAAAGGGATCCCATTTCATTTTCCCTATATGAGTGGAGTCATACGGATTTAAACCACAGCGATCAATTTTTTGCATGGAGTGATAGGAAAACCCTAATTTTCACTTTCTAACCCTAGCAATCCTTTTATGAGGGGAGAAATTAACTGGAAAAATGCTCACCGAGACGTCTTCTAAGGAGTTCAAGTATAATGGATTCAGCATGCATCAATTTACCAAGAATCTCCAATAAAATTTTGTATTTAGACAAGGAACAAATAGAAACCCTCGCAAAATTTCGTTAATTTTGTTACATGTAAAACCATAAAAGATATTCAGTAAATACTCACAAATTATCCATGAACATGCCTTCTAGTTCTTTCACTCCCAAAAACATGTCTACAATGGCAAAAATCCACATAAAAATACATCTCCCCAAGCAACGAAGTACAATAGGTTAGAACCAAACTCTTCTAGAGAGGTCGAGATCCATAAGTGTGATGATGAGAAATGCAAAGAAGTGATCCTTCTTTTATAAGAGGTCTATCACCTCTAATAATCCACTAAAAATCCCCTAAAACAAGTTGAATTTTGAGTAGACACAAAGTAAAAGGGTTACAAGCCAACCTGATAGCTCAACAAATCAAACTTGTCAATAAATTCCCACGTGTAAGCCATAAGCCCTCAATAAGCACGATGTCATGCCCCTTTCGAACTCAAAATCCTCCAAAAGTGCAATGGAAGGGCGGGGTGAGTCTCCAAGCATCATGATCAACCTCAATTTGAGGAAGGTTCCTCACATCAAGCCTCAAAGCATCTCCATGTGTCCAAAAGCTAGCTCTAGGTGACCTACGTCATCTCTATGGGTGCCATGTAAATAATTTAGTGAACTCTCTCTCTAGCATTGGGGCTCCATCAGGTGTGACAAACCCTCCTCAATCATCTTGGGGAGATAATCATCCTTATCTAGGCTATGGATCAACGTATGCCCATCATGTAGTGTCAAGGCTATCAAAAAATCAAAGTATTTGTAGATTGTACTTGACTTTCCTTACTTGATAATTACTTGTGATATTAGTTAGCGTTTTTACTACTTTTATTTCTTGTTGAACAAGTAATTACCATAACAATGAAGATTACAAAGAGACAAAGTACACAAGATATAGGCTCCAAGCTAGGGAAACCCCATTCCAAAGAGGAAAACCCAAAAAGAATATTTCTCTTCTTATAGAATCAAATCAAAATGAGACTCCCAAGACCCAAGACCAAAGCCAAGATTCTTCCCAATCACCAAATCAACCATCCAATGATATCTTCTTCAAACAAGACAAAGTCTACCAAGGTCAATGTAGGTCAACCTTTTCAATGTTTGCTCCAATCAAGTTTCGACCCTCGCTTCAGGTCCACAACTTCGGCCTACAACTCCAGGCCTGGCAATTAGCCTAGAAATCGTAGCCTTTCGCACATGTGGACAAAAATAGGTCCAATTTCGGTCTCCTTCCTTCCTTTGGTCTTTCTCCTTGTCTTCTTGTGCATTTCTCTTGTTTTTTCCTTCTTTTGTTATTACAGATCGAACTTTTGAGATGATGTCCCAAATGAGTTGAAGTCCCTCCTAATTATAGTCTTCTTGAGGGGTCGAATAGGCTTCTTCTTTTGTTACAACAAGTCCTAATGGGACTATAATACATGACAAGAATTCTTCTTTGACTCAACAAGCCCTAGAAGCATGAAGAACATGCTTTGACCGAGACTTAGATCATGAAACCCATGCTTGAATACATAAAAATTATTTTTATCTTTTCATATAAAATATACAATGTCATGATTACAAAAGTCATTATGGAGACCGAATCTAGTTACATTCTCCAACACTTCCTCTTAACTAGGGAGGTATTTATAATAAGAGGTACAAGGATTCTCAAATTGAAGTATTCTCATAAGAAGAGTTGGATTGATAAGCCATCTTTTAGCATCAATGTCATAACAGAATTGTCATCATAGCAAGGCCTTAACTTGACAAGCTCTTCTTATTTCAAAGCATAATGCTGGGAGGCTTTACAAGAGACACCACACTACCTCTAAGGCGCATACCCCATTTAGATGTTCACTATGTATGTCTTTTTTGTACTTATTCTTATCTTGGATTACCTATCCTTAAATAACATTGGTCCTCTTTAACTACTCTTATCTTAGATGCCCTACCTCATCCTCAAAGAGTATTGGTCTATGAGCCTACTTCTATCTTGGATTTCCAATCCTCAAGAAATACCAATCTCATATGCTTATCCAATCCTTCGGACCCCATTCTCTTTTCATGGCCTTCACTTAGACGTACGACTATTAGTTCTAGTCTAGTGTATGACACATAAATAAGAGAAATAATGTCCACATCACTCCCACTCAATCAGGGAGGAGATATCCACCAAACTAAGCTTGCTTATTAAGTATTCAAGCTTCTTGTTTGGAAGTGCCTTTGTCAGAATATCAACTACCTAATCATTTGTAGAGATATAATGTAGCTTCATGACCCCATCTCTTACTAAGCTTCTGATGCAGTGGTACGTGTTGTTAATATGCTTTGTCCTAGCATGAAACACTAGGTCCTTGGTCAACCTTATGCAAATTTTGTTGTCACAATGCACAATTATAGGGGTTAATGGTCCTTCAAATAAATTTGATAGTAACTATCTAAGCCAAACAACCTCGCTGCAAACATCGCTTGTAGCAACGAACTCGACTTCAGCACTACTCAAAGCAACAATATCTTACCTATTGCTCATCCATGAGATCATGGAAGATCCCAAACTGAAACATCCACCAGTAGTGCTTTTACCATCTATTTCACTGCCACCCCAATCAAAATCTATATATCCCAATAGTTGAATTTCATTACTAGCATATCTAAGGAAATGATGCATTGTCCCACGAAAATATCGTAGGTTGTGTTTGGTTGTTATCCAATGGTCATGTCTTGACTCCATCTGAAATTGACTAAGAATATTTACTACAAAACAAAAGTCAGGTTTAGTATTCACAAGATTGATTAAGGAGCCAATCAATTGTCTATAACATGTAGGATCCACTAGACTAGAACCTGAACTCCTCAACTTCTTTAGATTAGTGATCATAGGAGTTGTCATTGGTTTACTATCCATCATGCCAACTTTTTGTAATAATTTGACCACATATTTTCCTTGACCAAGATATATTTCACCAAGTTTTTGGCAAACCTCTAGTTCCAAATAATAATACATAAGCCCAAGATCCTTCATGCCAAATTCGATTGCCAACTGTCTCTTGCATTCTTGTGTCTGCTTCTCCACACCTGTGACAACCAAGTCATCCACATATAAAAGTATGATCATAGGTTCATCCTTCACCACTTTGATGTAGATGTTAGGATCTACAGAACTCTGGACAAAACCAAGTCTCAATAGGTATGCATCCATCCTCGCATAACATGCTCTAGGTGTTTGTCTCATGCCATATAGAGTCATCTTCAATCTTCAGATGTGTGTCTCCTTCTTATGGACTTCAAATCTCTGAGGTTGTTCAATATAAACCTCTTCATCAATGGTCCTGTTGTCGCACAGATCATCACGACAACGCTCAGACCGGGGGCTGTCACTCTGATCCCCGATCTCTCCATTTAAGTCTGTCTCCCGCGGCTAAGGGGGGTAGACCCTGTAAGGAAATGGACGACCAACTGTGAACCAGTTGGATTGGGAGACACGCAAAACAAACACTAAATTGATTTATTTAATTTAATGGACCAGTGCCTTATGGGTTCGATGTTTAAACGATTACTTACTAGATGTTGCAGAAATGTAAACAGTGCACAGTAATCATTTATCATCAAATAACTTTGAACAATGCAAGATATCCAGTAAAGCCACAATGTTCTTATAATGATTTAGCGATTCCAGCGATTAAAAATTTTTGAAAGATAAGTGCTTCAACAACGCAAGTTCAAAAGATAACCAGGGATCTTATTCATACATATAAATGATCATCAAAAATAATAAACATTAACCCCACATCCAAAATTAACCTCAGTAACGGATTCCTCGCAAAATATTTCCCAAAAAAAATTATGATAAAATAAAATTTTAAAACTAAAAAAAAATCTAAGCTAAAACAAAATTTAAAATTTAATCTAAAGTCTAAATAAAAGAAATTTTTATTGTCTTTTTATATTTTATTTATATTGTTATGATTTTTTATGATTTTAAATTTAAACTAAGGAAAAAAAATTAGGCTTTTTTTTTTTTTTAAACAAAACAAAACTTAGAAAAAAATAAAAATCTAATTTTAAACTATAACTAAAAAAATTAAAACTAAAAGCTATAAACCTAAAACCTTTCTTATGAACCCTTTTTTATTTTATTTAAAATGAAGTTAAAAAATATTAAAACTCACATATATATTCTTATTAAAAGAAACCTAAACCTAAACTAAAAGATACGTGAGCCTATTCTTACCATGTAAATGAAACGCATACAAAAAAAATAAAGAAAGGAAACATTAAATGTAATCCCAAAAATCACATGCACGCTGACCTTAACTCGTCAAAATACAAACCTGAGAAAAATTTACCACCTCGTGCAGATGAAATCAACGGAGAGTTTGAGGTTGATCCTGCTTGACGGCGGAGAATACAGCATCAGGTTGCAGGGATGGAAAATCGAACAGTGGACAGCGGGAAAATGGCGGAGAGGGACTATGAAACTCAGTCCACGTAGCACGTGAGTTTTGCAGGGTCCGCACAGAGGGGAAACGATGTGAGGGCCACTGGTCTGTGCATAATGCGTCTAGACGACGGTGATAGCAGACTCAGACGGCAGCAATGAAATTTTGAAATGCAGGCTAGACGGGCAGAGAACCTCAACGTTTTTCTTTTCTCCGTGCAGGTAGGCGAGCGTTGGGGAGAAAGAGCCGCAGGAAGCAGCTACACAAGGGAAGCAGAGATGATGTCTGCGGGAAAGGTTTGCTGCTAAACTGGAATATGAGGCTTATTACACTGATAGGGAAGGCTGAGGCAGTGTAAGACGGCAAGGATGACAGCGAGGAGGCAGAGGGGTGCAAAACGGCAGCTACATGCAGGGATTTAGCATTCGAATAGAAACTGCGTGGGGAAGATTTCCGATGGAGACTGCGCACAGCAGTTCAGGGTAGTGCTTGGGTGACTTAAGAAGGCAGCAATGGTTGTTGGATACGGATTTCGATAATGCACAAGGGGAAGGATGAGGGTGGTGCAATGATGGCCGCCGAGTGACTGGAAATGACGAAGGCAGCTACAACAGAAACTAGAAACGTGCATTGATTGCGGAGAAAAACCACTTCAAAACAAAATTCTTTTCCTGCAAATAATGAAACCTCAGATCTGAATATGACCGATATTTCGAAACCCTTGTACAGCAAAATAGTGACCCTGCAAAATTTAATTTTCTACCAGAATTTTATCTCAGACCTGCAAATGGAAAACAAAAATGCAAAATTTAAAATGAAACTGAAAAACCCTAATCCCAGCAAAAAAAATTTACAGTATTTACAAACTGAAAGCTCTTAAGCAGCCAGGCTTACCAATAATCATAGTAACATTATCAGAATTTAATTTTAATGAAAAACGCTTCAGAAAACCCTGCATGCATTCATAAAAAAAAATTTATTTCGAATGATAAGGCCAGGATCAAGAACTGGCTAGGCTCTTTCAGAAAACACAACTCGAGAGTTGGCTGGTTCAGCTGAGAACTTCCCCTAACACCCGGTAATCTGAAAAAAGGATTTCTTGCACAGCTTAAAATCAACCATCAACATAGAAGGAGAAAAAAATAGTGAAACCCTGATCAAATGGAGATACCTGCCACTATATTTCAGAATCTAAGCTATCATTCAAACCCCAAAGATCAGACAAGATACCTGTACCTAGATCAATCTTCATTAAGCTATCATAAATGGCTGAAAGTAAAATTATGCAGAAAAATAAAAACAATCTTACAGCATTTCCAGAAGAGTAACACCAGCAAGATTTTTAACCCCAAAGACTTCTTTATTGCACAAAAATGACTACAAGAGAGCTTTTTTTAGCACCAGACTCTTCGATCAAATATATCCTCAAATGACCCCTAGCACCCTATTTAAAGGAAAAATTCCCAACGGCTAGTTTGAGCGATCCACGTCAAAACGATCTCGACCATCGATGAGGATCAAGATATCTCTTAATCTCATCCGTCGAATTTTTAATGCATTAAAAAATTGAAATT
>APFE030457447.1:0-11716 GCA_000404065.3 Pinus taeda | reverse complement strand
TTATTATTATTTTATTATGGATCATTTAAACATAGCCTTTAGAAAAATTTCCCTAGGACCTAGGACTTAGACCCATGAGGGGATTAATATATTTCCTAACCCTCAAGACACTTTACATCATGACTTTTACAATTTTTACATCTTTAAGGGGGAAAAGCCCTTTCACATAGACCCTCATAGACCACCCAGTTCTGCGACCAAACATAATCTAGCATATTAACACACTAGGATTCTCCTAAGACTCTAATGACAAAATTCATTCCGGCTTTGGGGTCAGGTTGAAGGAAAACTCTGCCGATCATGGATCGGTGAGACGAAAAACCTTCCGGAATGCAGATTATCACTAGAAAATTAAGTCCACCTAGGCAATTTACATACATGACTCAATTCTGCTAAGATTATTTATAATTCAAAATGCAGACTGGGTTTACAACTTAATATGATCAAGGTCGACGATCACTGTCGAATGGCACGAACATGTCGATCAAGCACTATCCCTTTTTGTGAAGAAAAAGGGGGGGTACTGCTATGGGTAGTTGACACGTAGCGGTCAACAGGTCCCATTCAAAAAAAGTTGTTTTAACAGCCATTTGATGAATGTTTCATCCCATAGTGGCAGCCAAAGAGATAGGCAATCGAATTGTTGTATATCTTGCTATAGGAATGAAGGTTTCTTCATAATTGATACCTTCCTTTCGTGAAAAGCCTCTTGTCACAAATCTAGCTTTATGCTTATCAATGCTCCCATCCACTACACGTTTGATCTTGTATATCCATTTGGAAGTGGCAACAAATTTGTCACTTAGTCTAGAAACAATTTCCCAAACATAATTCTTCATAATCCAATGGTACTCTTCTTGCATTGCATTCCTCCATCCTTGATGTTCAACTGCATCTTCATAGGAGGAGGGTTCAGCCTCAATGAGCTTCGTCATAAAGGTTGCATAACCAGAATACCTTTTAGGTCTTTTACTTTCTCTAAAGGTTCCCTTCATTGCAGCATGTCCCTCTGCCTCTTGTAGAGTTGTCTTCAACCAAGCATGTCTCTTAAAAGTTTCGGGAATAACAATATGTTGCACAAGTTCACTAGGTCCTTCAACATCTTCATGAATGAGTGTAGGATCTTGAACATTGTCATCCCTTGAGATTTCCTCAATAATGGGTATCTCTTCTTCATCATAATCAATCAAGATATCTTTAGATCTCTTGTAAGCTACATTATCATCAAAGATGACATCTCTGCTTACTTCAAAATGACAATCCTCTTTAATGTAGATTTTGTACGCTTTTGATGAAGCATTATAACTAACAAAGATGCCTTTTGTACTTGTGGGATCCAATTTCTTCCTCTTGTCTTTTCGAATGTGTATGTAAACTAGACATCCAAATATTCAAAGATGATCCACACTAGGCTTCTTTCCTATAAATGCTTCTTTTGGAGTCATTGTTGAGAATTTTATTAGGGCTTCGATTTTGCAAGTAGACAGTTTTTACAAATGCTTATCCCCATAAGAATTTAGGGAGATCTTGATCATGAAGATATTAGAATAATTCTAATATTAGTTTAATGCTCATTCTTCTTATTATTGCTATTTTCCTTTCTTTAGCAGTTTCTTAGATGAAACTGAAATCTCACATAGAAACTTGATGTTTCTATCTTTGTAAAATATCTCTGTATTATTATTGAGTATTCAGCTCAATCAAATCATTCAATTCATTTGGAAATCCATATGCGTGTTTCGCACTGTTTTATGGTATCAGAGCCAGTTTTTGAGTTATTTCTGTTATTCCTTTCTAACGTCGAGTCCTCTGTAAGCCAGGCAGCCTTCACTGAGTCTCAGCTTTGGCTTTGCTCACCGTGATAAATGCTTACAGTTGTCCATCTCGATACAGAAGTGAATAGTTCAAAATAATTCTTCAGCTATTGCTCTCGGTCTTAGATTCATTCTTTGTCGAACTTTTGGGAGATCCAGAAGCTCTCGGATTTTTTTTCGCTGGGCTCATACACAGTCAATCGACGCACGCAAATCCTTTTGTGGCCGATCCAGATACAGTCAAGCGTATGGTTATTTTGGGCTCATATACAGTCAACGAATACAACTTCTGATGCACGCAAATCGTGCCTCCGTCGAACAACCGGATCCGTGGTAAAAAAAAAAATTTACGCACGCAAAACCCTTTCGTCGCATCTGTGGCACGTTATCAGCACGATCATCAGCAAAAAAATTTTACGCACACAAAACCCGTTCGTGGCATCTGTGGCACGTTCTCAGCACGATCATCAGCAAAATTTTCGACGCACGCAAAGTTTCGTGGCATCTGTGGCACGGTATCAGTAAAATTTTCGACGCACTCAAAGTTTCGAAGCACGCTCGGGACCTGAACCCTCAATCGGCTCAGTCTAAACCTGCCGCAGTCAAAACGCGTGCTCGGTCATCTGATAAACGTGCTCGGTCTCAGTCTACGTGTCCAGGTAAACGTGCTCGGTCTCGGTGTGCTCGGTCCACCATCCAAGAAAACGAGCTCGGTCTCCACGTGACTATAGACAGTAGCTCGGTCTACTTTATTACAGTCAAACCGTGTGCTCCGTCTATTTTACTGCAGTCAATCAGTGTGCTCGGGTATTTTTTTATTTTACCTCTCCTGATAACACTGTTATATATATGTGTGCTACAGCAGAACAGTGTTTTATATATATAGTTATATATATATATATATATCAGTTTCTTCAGCGTGCTACAGGAGACCTCAAAAATCTGCAAATTTTTTTTTTGCTGGGTGAACTGATTTATATTACTCAAGTCATCTATTACTGGTCTAAATAAGACTAGTTTAAGTATTTCTTCCTCAAAGAAGCAATTTCGGGTCATATATCAGTCTCTATCATCTTCTGCTCAAATCAGTCCAAACCCACTATTTGACAATCAGACAGATGGCTTCACTAACAAATTTGATGCTGGAAGCTAGTCAATGCTTCAATGGCACAAACTACAACATCTGGAAACAGAGAATGTTAACCATTTTTGAATATAGGCGCCTTGACCAGCTTGTTCTCAACAAGGAGCTCCGTCCTGGTACAGCAGGCACTGATCAAGACAAGTTTGATGATCGAAATCGCGAAGCAGTTATGCTTCTCAAGCTCTCTGTCGCTGATGATCAGTTGCCTCAGATTCCTTCTGGCAAGACAGCTGCTGAGATCTGGCAACAGTTGAAGGACCTTCACGAGACATCCGACAAAAGCAGAGCCTTCTTTCTCAAAAATCAGTTGTTCTCCATTATGATGGACGAACATGTATCTTTACAGGAACATCTCAACAAGATTAAAGATATTCGAGATCAGCTCGAAGCCATTGGTCGCACCATGGAGGAAGAAGATCTGGTAGTCATCACTCTAAAAAGTCTACCACAATCTTATGAGCACTTCATAGAAACTTTAAACATTACTGCCACTAATGTTGATCTAAAGTTTCCAGATTTATGTACCAAACTTATGCAGCAGGATCGATGGAAACAACAGTTTGGTAGTGGTGCAGCATCAGCTTCTTCAGAACATGCCTTTGCTACCAAGTATCAGTCATCTCAGTCCTTTCAGCAGAAAGGTTCTTCCCAGCCTTTTGATCCTACTAGGAAGAAAACTGTGTAGTGTAACTATTGTCACAAATTTGGTCACATGAAGAAAGATTGCCGACAGAGAATCGCTTCTGAACAGAAGAAACAGGGAGGACTTCATCAGACAGCACATGTTGCAGAACATTCCGAGCAGACAGATTTTGCCTTCTATGCTTTTATGGCCAAAAGATCTTCCGATCATATTCCATCATCTGCCTGGTACATTGACTCTGGTGCATCACGCCATTTCTCTCACAGGCGTGACTGGTTTATTGATTTTTCACCTTTTAGTGATTCAGTGGTATTTGGAGGAGGTGAAAAATACACAGTAGATGGCAGAGGTACAGTCCAAATCAAGTCTGGTGGACGCACTCTTATCTTCCTGAATGTATACTATGTTCCTGGGATGGAAATTAATCTGTTGTCCGTCAGTCAGATTATGAGGAATTCTCCTCAACTTGATATAGTATTCAGTATGCACAAATGCTCTATTATCGACAGGGAGACAAATCTTACAGTTGCTGTTGGCCTAGAAGATCATGGTCTATACAGACTTCTTGACACCGGTGACTGTCCAGAAGTGGCTTTAGCAGCTCGTGCTTCTCCCATCAGCACTCTATGGCATCAGCGATATGGGCACCTAAACATGCAGTATCTCTCTCAGCTCTCTCGGGAAGGACTTGTGTCAGGATTACCTGATATTCAGACTCAGCAGTTGGGCGTATGCGGCGCATGTCAAGCTGGAAAACAACATCGGTCTTCATTCACGAATGGAGAATCCTGGCGCGCATCTAAGGTACTCCAGCTAATTCATGCTGATATTTGTGGGCCCATGAAAACATCTTCTATCACTGCTTGCAAATATTTTCTGCTTATTGTAGATGATTTCAGTAGAAAGATGTGGGTTTATTTTCTAAAAAATAAATCTGATGCATTTAGTATATTTCAGAAGTTTAAAACCTTAGTAGAAAAAGAGTCTAGCTATGATATCATGACTCTTAGAACAGATAACGGGGGGGAATTTTGTTCTTCTGCTTTTTCCACCTTCTGTGCTACTCATGGCATAAAACACCAGTTCACTGCCCCCTACACCCCTCAACAGAACAGTGTTGTTGAACGCCGCAACCGCACGGTTGTTGAAATGGCTCGCTCCATGTTACAGCACAAGAATATTCCCAACAAATTCTGGGCTGAAGCAGTATTTACTGCGGTTTATCTCCTTAACAGATCACCTACTCAGGCTGTTAAAGGGAAAACTCCCGAAGAGATGTGGTCTGGTCGTAAGCCTAAGATCAGTCACCTCAAAGTATTCGGCTCAATTGCATATACTTGGATTCCAGCTGCTAAACGCTCTAAGTTGGATTCCAAAAGCCAGAAACTCATGATGACAGGGTACAGTGATCACCACAAGGCCTATAGACTAATTGATATTGCTACTGGTCGTCTTAGCTTCAGTCGGGATGTGGTATTTGATGAAGACAGAGGATTCTTTCAGTCCTCTTCTTCTGAGCAGTATTCTACAGATCAGCCTCACAGCGTTCTTCTTCCGGTAGGTCCACCTGATGGGAGGGATGATGCAGTATCAATGTTTGATAATACACTGCCCGAGCTTCCTCCGGAAAATAACTCTTCTCTTGCTGCTCCTATTGCTCTTGACCCCCCTTCTTCTACTCCTAATGTTAGTTCCTCTACTCTTCGACCAAAATGGTGGGCTAAAACCATTAGTGATCTTCAGGATGATGAGCTTCTTGAAGGACGCACCTCTAGACATAACAGCACTCAGCAGTCTACAGTAAATTTTGTGCTTATGGCTAATATACACAGTACCTTTGAACCTCAAACTTACTCAGAGGCTAAAGGTACACCTGAATGGGAACAGGCTATGGACGCTGAATTCCAAAGTCTTCAGAAAAATCACACATGGACCCTTTCTGATCTTCCTGAAGGAAAAAAAACCCATTAGCTGCAAATGGGTATATAAAGTGAAATACAAAGCCGATGGAACTCTAGACAAGTATAAAGCTCGTCTTGTGGCTTGAGGATTCTCACAGAAGGAAGGCATTGACTATGAGGAGACTTTTGCTCCTACAGCCAAAATGAGTACCATACGTCTTGTTCTTGCCCTAGCAGCTTAGTTTAAATGGAAAGTACATCAGATGGATGTAAAAAGTGCTTTCCTAAATGGTGACTTACAGGAAGAAGTCTACATGACACAGCCTCCAGGATTTAAGATTACAGGTCAAGAACAGAAAGTGTGTAGATTAGCTAAAGCTCTCTATGGATTGAAACAAGCTCCTCAGGCTTGGTACATGAAAATTGATCAGTACCTGACAGATCATGGTTTTCAGCGAAGCCCATCTGATGCAAATCTGTATATCAAGAACATTGATGATGATATCTTGTTTGTGGTTGTCTATGTAGATGACCTTATCATTACTAGCAGCTCTGCACATTTGATCCATGGGATCAAACAAGACTTATGCAAAACTTTTGATATGACAGACTTGGGACCTCTTCACTACTGTCTGGGGATTGAAGTTTGGCAGACTGAGAATCACATCTTTCTCTCTCAGTCCAAGTATGCTAAGAATCTTGTGGACAGGTTCAGAATGCAGGATTGCAAACCAGCCTCAACTCCTATGGAACCAGGACTCAAACTTTCAGCGCAGTCATCTTCTCCTCCTGTGGATGAAACTTTATTCAGGCAATTAGTAGGCAGTCTTATCTATCTTACTGCCACCAGACCAGACATCAGTTTTTCAGTGAGCTACATTTCCCGCTTCATGTCCGCTCCTAAAGCTGATCATTGGATAGCAGCAAAGCGTGTGCTAAGATATGTGCGTGGCACTTCTGATTATGGACTTCTATACACTCGCAGTTCCGATCCTATACTCAGTGGTTACACAGATTCTGACTGGGCAGGTTCGGTTGATGATCGTAAATCAACAGCTGGGTATGTGTTTAATCTAGGATCTGGTGCTGTCACCTGGACTAGTAAGAAGCAGCAAGTCGTGGCTCTCTCCTCCACCGAAGCAGAATATCGAGGAGCAGTTAAGGCATCCTGTGAGGCAGTTTGGCTTCGACGTATGCTTGCAGACATGCATGCTTCCCAGACAGGTCCTACTTCCTTGTTTTGTGATAATCAGGGAGTGCTCAAACTTGCCAAAAATCCCGTCTTTCATGAACGAACAAAACATGTGGAAACTCATTGCCACTACATTCGCCAGCTTGTTGAAGACGGATCCGTTCAGCTGAAATATGTTCCCACAACAGAGCAGCCCGCAGACATATTCACCAAGCCTCTTGGTCCTACTAAATTTGAACAATTCAGGGGGGCTATTGGTGTTGTAAATAGATTGAGCATTAAGGGAGGGTATTAGAATTATTCTAATATTAGTTTAATGCTCATTCTTCTTATTATTGCTATTTTCCTTTCTTTAGCAGTTTCTTAGATGAAACTGAAATCTCACATAGAAACTTGATGTTTCTATCTTTGTAAAATATCTCTGTATTATTATTGAGTATTCAGCTCAATCAATTCATTGAATTCATTTGGAAATCCATATGCGTGTTTCGCACTGTTTTATTGCCTATAGATGATCAAAACCACTATCCAAAACAACCCAATCAATCTACGATTTTCCTGCTTCCAAATAGTAGCAGTCAACATCCCTAACTAGAAAGTCAATGCAACAACAAACAATCCACAATGTAGCTCGGTCAAACGTAGTCAAACTCGGCCTCCTTTGCTAGTCAAAGTCAATGCAAAAAGTCAACAAAACAATAGTCAAACTTGGTCAACCTAAAGTCAATCTCGCAGTCAACGCACGTCAAATAGCCTAAAAATTTCAGTATATTTGCCAATGAATGCGACTTGCTCAAATAGAAAGTTTCCCACAAAAATCGCAGTCAAACAACCCTTGGTCAACGCTGGTCAAAC
The DNA here is from genome assembly GCA_000404065.3 of Pinus taeda. Classification (NCBI taxonomy): domain Eukaryota; kingdom Viridiplantae; phylum Streptophyta; class Pinopsida; order Pinales; family Pinaceae; genus Pinus; species Pinus taeda. The sequence goes on along the minus strand of APFE030457447.1, from coordinate 4,167 downwards.
CCTGCATCAGTTCTGAAATTCGACCCCCTGAAATTTGCCTCTTTTAGCCACACGTGTGAGAGAAGAAGAGTTGCTCTTGCAATTTGTACGACCCAATCAAATGAGGAGAGAGAAATGATGAGTTGTGTTGATGCCAAATGAGTTGGAGGTCTCTCTTATTTATACAAGTCATTGAGGGTCAAGAGGCATGTCCATTGGGCTTCATGAGCCTACATGATGATGTGGCCAACCTTGACAACCCTCTAGAGAAAATGCTCGTTCTCCCTGCTAGTATTTAGCTCGAAACCTTGCTTGCAAGAACCCTGTCCTTAGGTTCTAAATCCTTGTGCTAGCCTTGAAATTTCCTCTTATTTCCTTGCACTTACCAACAAGAATTTCCTTTGCCAAAACCGTGAATATAGGCCTCTCCTTGACACTCTTCCTAGCTTTGCTAGCTCACACACAAAACTCGTGCTCACTGTTGTCTTGTTTCACAACCTTGTGCTCACAAAAATAATGAATCAATTTTGTCCCTTCGTCCTCATAAGAAATTCACATGAGCTAAATCTGGCAAGCTTATTTTGGGAACTTGTGTTGGAGAGTGTAGCTATGGCCGATCTTCATAATGCCATTGTTAACATCGTATTTGGAAAAACAATTTATTATATTTATCTCCAACATGTTCTTCATGCTTAATTTGATCAAATTATATTCTAGTAAGTCATGTTCTTCATGACAAGAAAAGAAGAACAATTCCCATTTCTTATACAACTTCTAGATCTTGCACAAGTGCTAAGAGTGCTAAGTCGGCCAGCATCAAGATCAAGTCGGCCCGCTTGCTCATTCTCATCCCTTCAAGCCAGTTTGATGAATATATATATATATATATATATATATATATATATATATATTATAATATATATACAACTTGGTTCACACATTAAGTATCAATCAATAAAGTCTTTATCTAATGTGAAGGTTTGTTGTTGGAGCTACAACAACAAGAAATACAAGTGTTGGACATTGTGAAAGGCAAAATCACAAAACCATCAAATGATGCGGGGAAAGAAAAATTCAAGGAAAATGACATAATTTCCATGAGCCTCATTATGGATTCAGTCAAAGACAATCTAATTCCCTATATCTCCAACCTAGATACTTCAAAGAAGAATGAGCTTCGAACTATCAAGATGACAAAAAATGACAATGTGTCTTCATATTTTATAAGGATCTCTCGTCTAAGAGATGAACTTCAAGCAATTGACGAGGTCATCCCTGATAAAGAACTTGTAATTTCAACACTTTTGGGATTACCTAGATTTTGGATTGCTTTCGTAGCCGATATAAATAGCTTTAAAGAGGCTCCATCTTTTGAAGAGTTGTGGACTGCTTGGTCTCAAGAAGAAGCCAAACTTACACTAATGGAAGGAAACCTAGAAGAAAAAGAAAATTCTATCTCTAATGCTTATACAACTCACTTCAAGAAGAAAGGAGAAAGTAAGAAATCTGGTTCTCAAAACAAAGGCTCAAATAAAAATCAACAAAGGAAGACAGATTTATCAAAGGTTCAATGTTTCCAATGTCACAAATTTGGTCATTTTAGAAACCAATGTCTTGAGAGAATGGATGAAAATAAGAAAAGAGAAAGACATTAGGTTGTTATTGCTGACACTAACGAACCATCAAAGAAGGCCAAAACAAAAGACTCCGATGTCAGAGATTTATACTATTAAACAAGAGAAGGTTTAGGGTTTTTGACAAAACCCTAGTGTAATATATCCTTTGTGTAAAAATATATATAGGATTTTGAATCATATGCATAATTTAGGGTTTGTTATTTGCAAAAAGAACAACTAGGGTTTTACAACTTTTTGATTTCTAGGGTTTGCAACTCTAGGAAGGATAGATAAGAGAATCCTTACTGTTTGTACAAACCCTAGGATGAGTTGTTGAGATGAAGAAAAACCCTTATGATGCAATGACGACAAGAAATACAAGATCAAGAGGGAGTTGTTGCTATTCATAAAAGTTAAGTACTCTATCTCTTCTTTTACTATTATTGATTTCTTTAGTAAAATCAGTCTCTTACATTATTTTCGTTACTTGATTGTAACTATTCTTGCAGGAGGAGAAACTCAGCATCAAGGAGCTTGAATCCCAAGGCTATTATTTGGCACCCATTCCTAGACAACCTGAGTTTCTGGGCAGAGAAATCAGAGTGTGTGCATTGATTTCGAGGTAGCTTGAGGAGCTTGTCTAGCTTGAAATTTGAGGGCATCTTTATTTGGAAGAGCACGTAGAACTAGGTTGGATTTTGGCACAAATTCCATGAACAGTCCTTGACAAAACTTCGGTGTCTGTCAGCATAGATTTCAAGGCTCCTTGAGTGAGATTCTTGAGGCAGTTTTGGTTAGAGGCACAAAATTTTAGGGAAGATTTCTACCGTGTTTGTCACATAATTCGAGGCATTGTTTGTGGGTTTTATGCACAAAATTTGAGGCAAATATCAGGCTGAGTTATATGATTGTGTGGGGCACAGTTTTCTGTGTAAACTTGGGCAGTGACATCAGCAAGCAAAGGGAGATAAGTTTGTTTTATTTCTGCTGTGTAAATAATTTTCCTAAGAAGCAATTAAATCCTCCTTGAAGACTAGTTTTCCCCTTGTGGGTTTTTTCAGGGTCAGTAGACAAAAAATAAGTGTCTCTTTCATTGTTGTGTGCTTGCATAAAATTTCTTGTATCGGCTGATCAAGTTAATTGATTAGAGTCGTCTTTTATGTTTTGATTTAAATGCAAGTTAACATTTATATCAACTCATGTTATCTTGGGTATTGGCATCAAACCTTATGCAAAAACTTGAAACTGGTTGGGATTACAACACTAAAATTTTCTACATGGTATCAGAGCCTGAAGGACTTTAGATCTAAAGGTTTTCATCAGCTGATAGAAGAGACCAGCAAGCAAACTTCTGCTACATCAGTGAACAACAAGCCTAAAACCTCAGTCAGAAACCCAAAGAATTATTGGATGAAAGGAGGAAGGTTGCCAAGTAACAAATTTGCTTTTTTTGTTGGTTGTGAGGGTCATGGCGACTAGTTTGAGGGTAGAGGACAGATTGAGTGGGGTTGATAATTTTGGCACCTGGAAGGAGAGGATGATGCTATTTCTAGAAGAAGTTGAAGTGTGAGACATTGTGGAGAGTCTTCTGCAACGTCCTACTAATGCAACTCAGTGGTTGGACTTCAACGAGAAGAATGTGAAGGCAAGGAGAATCATTTTTGATGCCATCAAAGACCACCTATTTTCTCATGCGATAGGAATAGGGTTTGCCTACGAGATGTGGGATTCCCTTGTCGTTTTACAGCAGAGTTCCAATGAGAATAGGAAGACGGTGTTGAAGTAGAAGCTAAGAAACATTAATATGACCAAAACTAACAATGTGACCTCATACCTCACCAAGATCACATAGGTGAGAGATAAGTTGGATGCCGTGGGAGAGGCTATCCTTGAGAACCGGTTGGTCAGTATTGCACTAGATGGTTTCACCAATCAGTGGGATGGATTTATCTATGGCATTGTGGCCAGAGAGCATTTTCCAGACTAGAGGAGGATGTGGGATGATTTCATTTAGGAGGAGACTAGGAGGACTGCCAAGAGTGGCAGTCAACGTGGTGGGGGAGATGAGGAGGAGAACGTTGTGTTTGCAGCGAAGGGCAAGAAGGAAGCTAAGAATGGGTCTTCTAGTGGAGTTAAGCAGCAGAAAGGGAAGCAAAAGGCGAAGGAGGACATGGGCAAAGTGAAATTCTTTGCTTGTGGGAAGTTGGGTCACTATGCTATTCAATGTCCCAACAAGAAGGTCAAGAAGAAGGGAGTTGCAAGTTCGGTAGAAGTGGATGAGTTCACCTTTAGGTTTGTGTAACGAATAAAATATATAAATAATATAAATATAATGTAAATGATAATAATCATAATTAATTATTAGTTAAGTAGAAATTGGGTTGAAGAGGCATGTCTAATAAGACATGACTCTTCATGAAGAGACACTTGCTTGATATATAAGCAAGCTGCTTGTTCTCATTGTAGATTATCATTCTTATTCTTATTCATATATTTTAATATAATATTTATATCTTTAATGGATATCTTGATATTCCAAGTCTTTTGGAGTAATTAATTTATAGAAGGAACT
>APFE030457446.1:0-23596 GCA_000404065.3 Pinus taeda | reverse complement strand
CATTGTTATATCCGAGCAAGGACAATTACCCTTCCATCCTCGGTGACGAACGTTCCAAGTTCTGCCATTCGCACAGTGAAACCAATTAGAAACCGTCCACAACCACTATAAAAATCTAAATCAATTCCAAGTTATAGTAAAGAAAATAAAACGTGTGAATGATACCTGCGCTGCTAAGCAAGGTCGAGGCATTCATCTCACCTTCGAATGAAAAGGGCATGAGCAGATCTTTGAACCAAAGTCGTAGCCGGTGGAACCCTCTGGAAGCGCACTCTGTATCGGAGGGACCCTCTGGAGGCGGGGCTCACAAACACCAAATGAAGACCCTAAACCCTTAGATGCTGCCACGTATAATTGGACAATGCTTATACAACCGTTCGATGGAGGGAAATGAATACCCTCCGTCGATTTCATCCAGAATCCCGAGGATCATGTACCCTGCAGTAAGTACTAAATGTCAACAACTATCAACACCAATCACCGGGATCGCCAGGGCAGTTGGAGTAAACAGATCTCGAGGAAAGCCCACCTGTCATCCTCTCAGGCAGTTGACATTAATACACTTTGGGGAAAACAACCCGCCATCGTACCAACATCAATAACCTCTGGGTACATAAAATTTGATTGCCGAGTCAAGGATTAATATGTAAGGTTTGATATGAACAAAGTAACTACCATATATGGTTGGCACGGTAAATATACCGTGTAGATTAATGTATAATGGTAAAATCAAATAATAAAAAAAAATTATCGATATTTTATTCTGTTGGGAGTTGTGACATGTGGTATGAGAACCCAATTACAAAACTGAGGCCTCTGGGAAAATAAAATTTAGAAAAATATAGAAGTGGCATACAGAAATATTATCAATGATAAAATACATTTACCCATTTAGTTGCTAGTAGCATGCTAATTCTTTTCTCGTTGTTGTCACTTAACTTCGTGATCAAGTACCGGACCAAGAGTCCAAGGAACTGCAATATGAGGAGGACAGATAGTACATCTCGCAGATATGCGATGGGATAGGGAGCACATGGTCCCGAAAATAACCCTGAACTATGGGTACAGCTCGGGGAAGAAGACAGAATTACAAACCAGGCGATTCTGGAAACAGTGCAAGAGCTTAAGAATGAGATGGCTCGGTTACGAGAAGACAATTCATGATTAACAATGGAACATGAAAGAATTTTAAAAAGTCTATCCGACAGGGAAAACCAGCCGCCAGTTAATCCTAGCACAGAACAGCAGAGAATATCAGAAGAACAGAACCATCATATACCCCCTGAAAGATCATAAGAACAAGAGGAACGTTCTGACAATGCATTTGAACAACAAACTTCAAAAAGGAAAAGGGTGGAGTTGCAAGGGGAGTTTCACAAGATTAAACCACCACACTTTGACGGGGAACAGGAAGAAGCAGCTGAAGCATGGTTAATTAATATGAATAAGTATTTTCAGCTGTACCAGTATGACCATAACCTTAAAGCACGGTTGGCTATTTTTCAATTGCAGGGAAAGGCCACCCTATGGTGGGAAGAAGTTAAAATTGTAAAGGGAGTGACTGAGCAAACCATTACCTGGGAAAATTTCCAAAAGTACTTTAAGGAGAGATATTTGACCGAGCGCTTCTACGATGAAAAGGCAAGAGAACTCCATGATTTTCGGTTGAGACAGCAGACTATGGACGAATTTATCACCCGTTTTACCTCCTTGCTCCGCTATGTGCCATATATAAGGGAGGAAAAAGCAAAAGTGCAACGATTCGTTAGCAGTTTGCCATCGTATATGCGAGAGAGGATTGAGTTTGACAATCCAAAGTCAATGGACGAGGCAATCCGTAAAACCAGAATCTGTTATCAAAAAAGTAAACGAAAAGGGGAAGCTACTGGCAGAAAATGGAATGAGAAAAAGGGCTTCAAGTCAATCGGTCATAATAAAGGAAATCGCAGTGGCAGGAGCAAGGGAAATGGCAAGGGACTGAACAGTAGAAGTACACCAAGAACTGCATCCAAATTTAGGACAGCGAATGAATCCAGGGTCAGCGAGCAGGATGTAAGACTGGACAGCGAAGGGACAGCAAGGCCTCCGGTGCAGTGCTGGGATTGTGGGGGGCCACACTACGTCAAAAACTGTCCACAGCGGAAGGGAACTGAACAGCTATTCCAAATCCATGAAGCCTCAACGGTCGACGAAGTTGGACGTAGCGTACGAAGGATTAATGCAGCTCTGGATGATCGACAAGTGGAATATCAACCAACCACGGTCGAATTAGAAGGTAAAATCTCAGAGCTTACCGTAGCTATTTTAATTGACCCAGGGGCTACACTAAGTTATGTGAGTCCAAAGGTGGTTGAATGCTGTAATTTGTAGCCTGTTAAATTCAAAACCCCATGGCTAGTACAACTAGCTACGGGAGCCAAGAGGTGAGTAATAGCAAAAATCAATGACTGTTCTTTCACCATAGCTCGACAACCAGTAATGGCTGATCTGAACATACTCCCCCTCGGTTCATATGATATTTTAATTGGCATGGATTGGTTGGAAAGACATTGGTCGTTAGTTGATTGTAAAACCAAGATTATTTATTATAAAGATGAGCATGGAGCTAGAAAATAAATGCAAGGAATTAAGCGACCAGTGCAGGTCCGACCAATAACCACAACCCAACTAGAAAAATGTATCCGAAAAGGGTGCCAGATTTATGCTATTCAAGTGGGTTATGCAGATTCCAAGGAAAAAACAGCTACATTGGATAGTATTCCTATAATACAAGAGTTTGCAAATGTATTTCCGGAAGAGATTCTCGGACTACCGCCAAAAAGGAATATAGATTTTACCATTGAGTTGGTACTGGGCGTAGCCCCAGTGTCACGAGCACCCTATAGAGTGAGTGTGCCCGAATTAACAGAATTGAAAATGCAGTTGCAAGAGTTACTAGATAAAAACTATATTCGACCGAGCGTGTCTCCACGGGGAGCCCCAGTATTATTTGTTAAGAAAAAAGATGGAACCCTTCGTATGTGCATTGATTACCGTCAGTTGAATAAGCTGACCATCAAAAATAAATATCCTTTACCTCGGATTGACGAACTCGTTGACCAAGTGAAAGGTGCAACAATGTTCTCTAAGATTGATTTGCCATCAGGTTACCACCAGATCCGAATTAAAGAGGAGGATATTGCTAAAACAACTTTCAGAACAAGGTATGGTCATTATGAATTCGTGGTACTACCTTTCAGGTTAACCAACGCCCCTGCAACTTTCATGTGTTTAATGAACAACATCTTTCATCAATATCTAGATCGATTCATGTTGATATTTGTCGATGATATATTAATATACTCCCGCACCATCGAAGAGCACCAGGAACACCTCAGAATGGTGCTACAGACCCTTCGAGAGCACCAATTATACGCTAAGTTTAGTAACTGTGATTTCTTCAAGGAAGAAATCCAGTACTTGGGTCACATAATTACCAGAGATGGGATTGCAGTGGATCCAGAAAAGATAAAGGCCATAATGGAGTGGCTTGTACCAAGGGATGTAGTGGATATCCAGTCCTTTATGGGATTAGCCGGGTATTATAGACGGTTTGTGGAGGGTTTCTCCAAAGTGGCTTTCCCTATCACTTCCTTGCAGAAAAAGGGGAGAGCATTCCAATGGACCCCAAACTGTCAGAGAAGCTTCGAGCAATTGATCTGCTTACCTTAGCACCTATTTTGAGTATAGCTGATCCTGACAAGGACTATGTTGTATGCACTGATGCAAGCAAAGAAGGATTGGGGGGTGTATTAATGCAAGAAGGTAAAGTGATTGCATATGAGTCAAGAAAGTTAAAAGAGCATGAACAGAAATATTTTGCTTATGATTTGGAGTTGGCTGCTGTTATACATGCTTTAAAAATGTGGCGGCATTACCTTATGGGAAGGAAGTTTTTATTGCTAACTGACCATCATAATCTAACCAATTATTTTAGCCAGCCCACTTTAAACGCTAGGCAAGCTTGGTGGGTGGACTTCTTAAGCAGCTTTGATTTTGATATTAAACATTTGCAAGGAAAGGAAAACCGAGTGGTAGATGCCTTAATTCGGAAGGTACAAAACTTGTACGAAATCTCCATCAGTGGATGGAAAAGTCCTCTTTGGGAAATAATAAAGGAAACATCAGAACAAGATGTTGAATATCAACAAATAAAACAGCAATTACAGCAGTCCGACAGCGAGAAAAGTCAGCAAGAATAGGAGTTGGATGATGCAGGGATGTTGTACTACAAGAAAATGATATATGTACCAAACCAAAGCAGTATTAAAAATCTGATATTGGATGAATTCCACATCAACCATTATGCGGGTCATCCGGGCTACCAGAAAATGATCACTGCAGTTCGGAAAAATTATTTTTGTCCAAGAATGAAGAAGAGCGTGGCTGAGTACTTGGCACGGTGCTTAGAATGCCAACAAATCAAAGCAGAACATCACCACCCAGCAGGATTGTTGCAACCATTCCCTGTTCCAGAATGGAAATGGGAAACCATTTCCATAGACTTTATCACTGGATTACCTAAGAAAAAGAGGAACAACGATTCCATTATGGTGGTAGTAGACAAGTTGAGTAAAGATGCACATTTTATACCTGTGCAATCTACATACAAGGCTGCACAAATTGCTCATATTTTTATGCAGAATGTGTTCAAGTTACATGGGCTTCCAAAAACAATAATTTCAGATCGTGATGTGAAATTCACATCAGCCTTTTGGAGAACGTTATTCGCTAAATTAGGAGCTCACTTGAACTTCAATACAGCATATCGTCCCCAAACTGACGGACATACAGAATGAGTAAACCAAGTGGTTGAGGATATGTTAAGGGCTTACGTAATGCAGCAACCTATGATGTGGGAAGAATATTTACACTTGATAGAATTCGCGTATAACAATGGGTATCATACCTCGACTCAAATGAGTCCTTTCGAAGTTCTGTATGGCCGGAAATGTCGTACACCTTCAAGCTGGGGTGGACCCGAAGATAGGTTGAGTTTATGGCGTGAGATGCTTAAAGAAATGGAAGACATGGTGAAGAGGGTACGTGCAAATTTGAAATCTGCTCAAGAGAGACAGAAAAATTTTGCTGACCGGAAAAGAAGGTTCAAGGAATACCAAGTTGGAGACCATGTTTACATCAGAATTCAAGCCAAAAAGAGTACATTGCAGTGGAGCGGGTGTGCCAAATTGGCACCCCAATACTGTGGACCTTTCCAAGTCTTGGCAAGAATCAGACCAGTGGCTTACCAACTCACCCTGCCAAGCCACATCCAGGTTCACAATGTTTTCCATGTGTCAGTATTAAAAAAATATATCTATGACCCTAGGCATGTGATGAGATGGCAGGATATTCAGGGGGTAATTGTTGCGACAATAAACCTAACAAAAGAATCATATAAAAAGAAAAACTAACTTAGAATGTTGCATGTTGCAGGTCGAACCAGAAGGAGAGGTCCTGGTCGAGCCACTGAGCATCCTCGACCGGAGAGAAGTGTTGTCGCAAAGACGAGTTATTACACAAGTTAAAGTACAATGGTGACATTTTGGCCCTGAGGAGGCCACTTGGGAAGATGAAGCACTAATGAAAAGGACCTATCCAGGACTATTCATCACTGGGAGACATCGAGACGATGTCCAATCTCACGGGGAGGAGATGTAATGACCCCAATAAATTTATAAATAATTCTTCTATTGTTACCATTATAGGTAAAAACATTGAACAAGGATTATTGTTTTTAAATGATTATAATATTATTAATTCAGAATTTGAGGATGGATTGAGTAAATCACATATAGTAACTTCGCATGAGGAAGTTATTCTCTTTTCTTGATAATTTAAAAAAAAAAATAGTTTCCAAGAGAAAATGGGGAAAACCCTAACTGTTTTTTCTTCTTCCCATAGTAAATATGGGGAAGGAAAAGAGACCGGGTTGTTGAGGAACAGACGGGAGAAAAGAAAAAAACAGCATGCTAAGTCTGGTGAAGACCAGATAGCATGGGCACAGATGGTTCACTGAATTTGCTGAAGGGAGTGGTCTCGCAAACAAGCTTGGGGGGAGATTCGGTTTTATTGACGAGTCTCGTGGACGGGGGAAAAGACAAGCAAGAACGAGTTTCCCAAACTCTCGAGAGGTGTGGAAACGGTGAGAGAAGAAGTATAGGTAAGTATGACTGCGGATTCCCTATTTCTATAAAAGATTGTATCATTAAGGGGCACCACGTTAGTGGTATTAAGTATATGGATAAATTGTTTTGATTAAAGATTCTACTATAAAAGAAAACCTAGCAGTACTTTGTATGAGACATGGTTATGGACCCTCTTCGGAAATAATATTGGTAAAATTCAACTAAGCCAGAAGTAGGGGTTCCTTACATTTAAGGAGGTTACAAGTATCCGTTAAGACTCCTGTAACCCCATAAAAACCAGTAATAGAACCCTGGGAAGCTGTGGGGTTAAATTAAAAAAAGGAAAAGAGAAAATATTCATAAGTCTCTCACTACAGCGAATTAGAAACAGTAAACTGTAAGTAAAACTGTAAACAATTTTTAGAGTAAAGTGTGTACAGCTCTAGAAACCCATAACTTGGTGATAGAAAAAGAACATAGCAAAATCCTCTGCGACTAGGTATAACAGAGCAGTTCTTTTTAAAAAAAAATTGTATTGAAATTTCATTATAAATAACCAAATACCAAATATAAATATCAGGTCATAACAATGCAGCCAAATCACAGTACAATGTCGGCACAATGCTTGTAGAATCACATAGAGTCAGAATGTAGTTGGCAGAAAACGTAAAATCGACCGCAAGAACCTTGAATAAAACCACCATTCGACATGTGCATACATATATATTTTCAAGCAAGTAATGAAAGGAAAATTTAGAACCCGAAGGACTGATTCAAACACCATAACAGTCAGAACCGAATGATCTTGGTTCCCTATGAAAACAATCATGATAGAATAACAAGAGTCGGATAGAAAATTTCAAGCGTTGAGAACCCTTTTAAAGCAAGAATTTTTTCTCACGCATTTCCAAGTGCTGAGTGCTATTATATCAACCAAATCAACAAAATCAACTATATGTACATATGAGGTAACACTTAGTAGATCTCATAACGTAAGAGTGTCCGAGCGATTATGAAATAAAATGTTCTTAAATAAAATAAATTCAACCATGACGAGACGTGTAAGTCCAAGCCGCATAACCATACCAAGGATTTCGAGACCCGAGGCTCGGAAATCCATAACTTACATCAGAACAAAAGAAGCACAGAAGGAAAATATATGTTGTATATTATATTCACAGTAAAACTGTTCAAGAGCATGCAGATGGGATAGAACACGGAGGAGTTCAGCAAAACCCTTACAAGAGAACGAAAACAATATTCATATAACTCTCGAACATGTAGCATTCATACAACCAGTACTGAATATATTACATTTCAAATAAATACCGAACTGTTTGTCCTCAAACAAACAAAATACATAGTGATAGAGTCATATAAATTTTACGAGGATAGAAGCCTCATTAAGAAACGAATATGGATGGCTGTCACGGCCGAGAGACAATCGTAGACACCCTTCGAAAGTATCACCGAACTTGACAATGGAATGATCAGAGTTAAGCCGTTGAACCGGCATCCTGCCCAAACAATAGCCGGTGTAGCAAGGGTTCAGTTGAACTTACCTTAGAAGATCATTGTTATATCCGAGCAAGGACAATTACCCTTCCATCCTCGGTGTCGAAAGTTCCAAGGTCTGCCATTCGCACAGTGAAAACCAGTTAGAAACCGTCCACAACCACTATAAAAATCTAAATCAATTCCAGGTTATAGTAAAGAAAATAAAAGGTGTGAATGATACCTGCGCTCCTCAGCAAGGTTGAGGCATTCGGCTCACCTTCAAACTAAAAGGGCATAAGCAGATCTCTCAACCAAAGCCGTAGCTGGTGGAACCCTCTGGAAGCGCATTCTGTATGGGAGGAACCCTTTGGAGGCGGGGCTCGCAAACACCAAATGAAGACCCTAAACCCTTAGAGGCTGCCATGTATAATTGGACAATGCTTATACAACGGTTCGATGGAGGGAAATGAATACCCTTCGTCGATTTCCTCCAGAATGGTGAGGATTGTGTAAGGTGCATTAAGTATTAAATGTCAACAGCTATCAACAGCAATCACAGCAATCACCTGGATCGCGAGCGCAATTGGAGTAAACAGATCTTGAGGAAAGCCCACCTCTCATCCTCTCGGGCACTTGACATTAATACACTTTGGGGAAAACAAACCTCCATCGTACCAACATCAATAACCTCTCGGTACATAAAATTCGAATGCCTAGTCAAGGATTAATATGTAAGGTTTTATATGACCAAAGTAACTACCATATATGGTTGGCGCCGTAAATATACAGTGTAGATTAATGTATAATGGTAAAATCAAATAATTTTTTTTTAATCTATATTTTATTCTGTTGGGAGTTGTGACAATGGCAGTAGTAAAAGATTAAGATCCTATGAGATTGAGAGTATTCTAGAGAATGTCACTAAATTTCTGAAATATGTGAATGATAAAGATCTCTTTGGGGAATTCTATAGAAGAAAGCTAGCTCGTCGACTACTGTATGTTAAAAGTACATATAATGCTCATGAGCTGAGCATGTTGTTAAAACTAAAGGAGCAAATTGGTAATCAATTGACATAAAAAATGGAAAGTATGGTTAAAGATATGTTACAAGTAGAGGTGAACCAAGCTAGCTTTAAGGCATACCTGTCTAATAATCCAAATATCCATCCTGGTATAAACTTGGACGTGAGAGTATTGAATTTCACATTTTGGCCCCCTTTCAAATCTTCTTAACCTAGTTTGCCCTTGGAGATGATTAAATGTGTGAACACATTCAAAGAGTTTTATTCTACATACACTCAACATCGACAACTTGCATGGCTATATTCCACAAGGACCTGTAATGTCATTGGCAAGTTTCAAGCTGACCAAATAGAAATGGTAGTAACACCTTCTTATGCAATTTTATTGTTATTATTTAACAGCTCCCAAAAGTTGAGTTATTTAGACATCAAAGCTAGACTAAATTTGAGAGATGGGGATCTTGTGAGGCTCCTACATTCTATTGTATTTGCCAAGTATAAAAAATTTCTATTGTATTTGCCAAGTATAAAATTTTGCTTAAAGAGCCTAATACAACAGAAATATCTCTCAGCTATACTTTTGAAATCAATTACAGTTTTACAAACAGAAAAGAGAAGATTAAGATCCTACTCCCAACTAAAGATAAAAAAGAGAAGAAAAGGGTCATTGAGAATGTTGATATGAACAAATATCCCAAATTTTTTGCCTTAATAGTCTCCATCATGAAGAGCAAAAAGTCTTTGCATTATGAACAACTAATGAACGAATGCACGAGCAACATGGAAGGGATGTTTGAGATAAATGTAAAAGTATTTAAAAAAATATTGAAAATTTGATTACAAGGGACTACAAGAGAGATGAGCAAAATTTCAAAAGAATTCAATTGGGAATATATCTAGTGGTGGTGAAGAATTATTATCATCCTTTCCATCTAGGTTTGGATTATTATTGTTGTAAAGTGAGTATAACTGTGGACTATTATTGTTGTATTGAGTATAACTATGGACTGAACTTTAATGTCTTGATGATTATTGTTGTAAATTATTGTTGTGAGTATAATGTCATGATGATTATTGTTGTGAATTATTGATGTAAAGTGAGTATAACTTCATTTTTGCTAGGGACATGTTGAGCTTTGATATTTTGGTTATTATTGTTGTAAAGTGAGTATAAAGGTGGACTATTAATGTTGTATTGAATATAACTATGGACTGAGGTTTAATGTCTTGATGATTATTGTTGTAAATTATTGTTGTGAGTATAACTTTCGAGTGAGATTTAATGTCTTGATGATTATTGTTGTGAATCACTGTTGTAAAGTGAGTATAACTGAATTTTTGCTAGTGCCATGTTGAGCTTTGATATTTTGATCATTATTGTTGTAAAGTGAGTATAAATGTGGACTATTATTCTTGTATTGAGTATAACTATAGAATGAGGTTTAATGTCTTGATGATTATGGTTGTAATTTATTGTTGTGAGTATAACTGAGGTTTAATGTCTTGATGATTATTGTTGTGAATTATTGTTGTAAAGTGAGTATAACTGCATTTTTACTAGTGATATGTTGAACTTTGATATTTTGATTATTATTTTTGTAAAGTGAGTATACCTATGGACTATTAATGTTGTATTGAGTATAACTATGGACTTAGGTTTAATGTCTTGATGATTATTGTTGTGAATTATTGTTGTAAAGTGAGTATAACTGCTAACAAAGATTGAGAAAGAGGCTGATTATATTTGTATTGTTTTATCTATTTTTATTAGAAAATAAAACATAATTTTTTATTTATATAATTTGTATGATTCTTCATTACATCCATATTCTCATTAATTGATTGAAAATAGATATGAATTGATGAATAAGTATAATCCATATTCTCATTAATCAACTGAAAATAGATATGAATTGATGAATACTTATAAGGTTTAGTAAATGCAATGATAATTTCCCAAATGCAATGGTAATTTGCCAATTTATGATGGTTAATAAACCATGTAAGACATGGACAAATGTAAAGGTTGAATGAAACAAATGTGAGACAAAGAAAAGAACCAAATGAAAAAAGATTGAATTAGAGAGCAGAGAAATGGTGAGGAAGGACTTCCCATTAACCTATGCGCTCTCCCTATTTCCTCCTCACCTTTATACTCAATGATTATTTTGATCAAGACGGGAAGAGGCATAAAAACTCTAAGAGTAATGTAACCACAATTGCCAATCCTCCATTTGAAGCTGGTTTACCTATTTTGGTTTCCACATGCTTTTCTCTCGTAGTCCTGCACAAACATCAATTTATTCAGCCAATTCCATGCCTTTTCATAATTGGACTGGAACCAGACATCTTTGTCAGTACCAAGCTCGTGAGTGTTTATTTGCAGTTAGTTGTTTTGAAGGATGTGGTCAGAATGTTTGACAGAATATGCGATAGAGGTGGAAATATTTTTATATAGAGTATGATGATCAAAGAGAATGCCAGAAATGAGTTCTGTGGGGAAGCCCTTGAGCTTTTATTACCAAATGCAAGGAGCAGGAATCAATGCAAATAATTTCACCTTTCCCTTTGTACTAAATGCTTGTGCAGGCTTATAGGCTATGCAAGAAGCAGCATTTCCACTCATTTCTTTTAGCACGGACTAGTTGTTTACTAGCATAGACATCACCATTTCAAACTGGTTCAATCAAAGAAGGTCTGAAACAATAGATGATCAAGAACAGTGTATCGATGCAGCATCTCTATTAGCTACAGAAAGAGTGTTTAAACAGCTTGAGTACAAGGGTGAAGTTGTTCATGACGTGCAGAAGTTTTGTGATAATTCTGAACCTCTTGTACCTTCAAACGAAGATGCAATAAATGTGCTGAGGAATGTTGATTCAAATGTTGAGGAGCTTGACACTGAAATTGCTGATTCTAACATTCATGAGTCCAGTAGCCCCAGCGAATGACAAGGTAATGACTTCAGTAGAAATTTGGGTTGGGAGTTGATTGCTTGCAGTGAAATATTCAAATGGTGCTTCAGATGATGCTTCAAAATTTGTCAAATTGAATGCAAATTGCGGATTTCACAGCATCCTTACAGATTATGAAGGCAAAGGCACAATGTACTTTAGAACTGGTGGCTTTGCAAGAAATCTTAATGATGGCAATTATGTATTTGTTGAACGACAGGACCCTACCGTGAAAATTGATGGAGAACGAGTTGCAATTGAAGAGATGGAATACATTTTGACGTGGTACATGTTGCAGTTTCTTTTCATCTTGGTAAAGAGGACATCATCCATATCATACCTTACATTGCCATAAAAGGAACCGACAAAGGAAAGTTCCATGGTCACTTCAATGCAGACAATAGAAAGACATGCATGCCTCATTGAGGAGCTGGTTAGAGGAAAGATTACCTGCTGTAATGATCCCTTACAGTTTTTTTATTTATTGTAGAATTGCCATGATTATGAATCATTGCTTCAAGTCGAACCTTCTGTTTTGGAAACAGAAAGGGATTCTGATGGAATCCATTTAAGTGCGAAAAATATATCCAACATGAAATTGTACAAAAGAAAATAGTAACGAAGCTACTATTGATGCAGAGATCTCAATGAATTTAACCTAACAAAAGCCTAATCTTCCCAATTTGAATTCACTGAAGGTTGAGTTAGAAACAGTGCATTCATGCACTGGCTCTGTATCATTGGCTGCCGGCTATATCGATAATGCTGGTAACAATGTGAGTACAACAGATCACAAATTTTGTGAGTTGGATAATAATGCAGTGATTTTTGGAAATGCAAGGCCGAGTCATAGCAGTTGGCTTGACGCAGACAATTGTGACAACCTTCTTGAGGATAATGTACAGATTATAATGTAGTTTGAATGTCGTTGACAACAGCGAAAGAATAAGCAAACAATTGAAAATCAGAGAGAATCAGAAGGGTCAAGAAATTGTAGAGGATAACAGGGGGGAAATCCATTTCCTTTCTTGTTGGGGCAGGGATAAGCAAGACAAGCATGGAAATGAAATGCTTGTCAGTGAAAGTCTAGTTCGGGATGACAGCCAGAAAAGTGAAGATACAAAAGCTTTAAATAATTTCTTACAACATACGAATTGACACTTTACAATCAAGTTTGACAACTTCACCTTTAAAACCTCTCAATATAGAGGAATCTATTGACTGCATACAAAGGAATCACTTGAATGCTATAGAGACAAATGTAGAATTCAAGGCCAGACTTTGCAAAGTGTAGAAGAGTTTGGAAATGGCATATGTGAGGACAAACTACCTACCAAACACCTCAGGAACAATAAACACGGGGATATAGCTGCATTAAAATCCGATTGCTTGACAAATTCATTTATGAAACCTGTCAAGAGAAAGGATCCGTTCGATAATTTTAAAGACCTGACTGTTTCTCCATGGCAAACCATGAAGAAGGTGCATATTGATGTGTGTGCACCGAGGCACAAACAATTTGCCCGTGAAGTAAGTTCACTAGAAGTTCTACTCGAAGCCGTGGTTATTTCCGTGGTTATTTCATCTGATGATGAAAGTGATCTTGATTTCTCGAAAAAGGAGCATGACTATGGAAGTAAGGATTTTATCGGGCATCATAGTGATCATGTTTGTTGGGTCAGGTTCGCAACTCTAAATGAAATTTGGTTTGCATTAAGAGAAATCATGAATATATACAGAAAGGGAGATTATTGAGATTCATTTTGCAATGTCTTTTCATCTTGTTTATTTTGTTATTTACAATATTTACACTAATTTCCTAATCCCTTAGGATTAGAAGTCAACATTCCCCCTTAATAAGAAGGAATCTTGATGAGTTCAAGTATCATTCTGAATCTTTCAAACTTTTCTCTTCATATCATTTTTGTGACTGTGTATGAAATCACCTCATTTGTGCAATAATGGCAAAGGTGAATAGTCTTGGCCTCAACATGATGTAGAATCAAATGATATTTTGTACTGATGTTCTTAGTTTCATCATGGAACTTTGGGGTCTTGGTCAACTTTATTGCAGAAGTGTTGACAATCAGAAGAGTTGAATGCACTTGTTTCTCTTACAAATCTATTAGAATTTTTCTGAAACACACAATTTCCTTCATTGCTTCCACAACTGCCACATATTTTGTGGAATCTACTAGAGATGACTATTTGTGTGACCTGTCCTCCACATGTGTATAATTTAGTCCAAAGCCTTTAGTTCCTTTCAAGTATTTTAGAATTCTATGTGAATCAAATGACCCTCACAAGGCTTTTGCATAAAAATGGAGAGGATTCCAATAGAAAATGAAATGTTTGTCTTGTAGTAGTTAGATAGTTGAGACTTCCTACTAGCCATTTGTATTTTTTTGCATCTTCAAATTATTTTCGTAAGCTTTAAATTTTGTTCCATTGGAGTAGTCAAAGGATTGCACTCAACCATGCCAATTTTATTCAACAAAGGTTTAATGCATTTTTTAGAGAGGAATATAAACTTGACATGTTAGGTTACTTCAATACCAAGATAGTAGTGAACATATCCCAAACCTATCATTTCAAAACATTTCCTTAATTCATTCTTTATGGATGCAATGTAATTCTCATTGTTCCATATCATCAAAGATCTACATACACCACAAGATATACAATTGTTTTTCCAACTTTCTTTACAAACAAAGTTGCATCATCAAGATCATAGTGTTTGAAATTTAGTTTGGGAAGATACTTAGTCAATTTCTGGTACCACGATCATGGTGCTTGTTTGAGGCCATACAAGGATTTGACAATTTTGCATAGTTTGTGTTCCTCACCCTTCACAACAAATATTTCTCGTTGGGACATAAAAACATTCTTTTTCATGTCTCGAGTCAAAAAGCGGTTTTTACATCCATTTGATGGAATTTCCAACCATTCAAAGTTGTCAACGAAAAGAGAGTCTCGATGGTAGCCCATTTTGTTGTGGGGGTAAAATTATCCTCATAATTGACCCCTTCCTTCTATGAAAAATCATTTTCCATGAGCCTAACTTTATGCTTGTCAAGTGAGCCATTTTCTTTATACTTGTTCTTGAAGACCCACTTGTAGCCCATCGGTTTGATTCCCAACATAGGATCAACAAGCTTCCAAGTGTCATTCTTTATCAACACATCATATTTCTTTGGCATTACTTCTTTCCATCCATCATGAGAATCAACTTCTTTGAAGGAAGTTGGTTCGAAATCTATAGAAAAATTTAGTTCATAATCATAAGAAACATACATATCAACAAGTAAATCAAAATTGTCTACATCACCTCCATTTTGTCTAGTAGAGCTTCTTGTCACTGTCTTTCCAACCTCATGAGGATGAACACCTTCAAGTGTCTTTGTGAGCCATTTTTGAGGACATTTTTGAGACGACTCATGTTGTTCAGTTAACTGAGATGGGGTTGAATCAAGATTTATCCTCCCAATTCTCTCAATCACATCACTCAAAGTGTCTTCTTGATCAGTGGCTCGAGCTCCATGAGGGGGAGTGAGTGCTTTAAAAGGAGATTGCACAAATTGATCAAGTATAGGGATCCCCCCTTCAATATGTGGAATCTCATTATCAAATTCTTGAAAAAATTTTGCATGCCCAAATTTGTCCAAGCGATCAAGCTACCGCTCAACAACATTGTCAGTCTTGGAAAATTCAGGAAAGATCACATCTCTAAATATTATAAACTTCTTATTTACTTCATTATAAAGACAATATGCTTTGGAGGTGCTTGAATATCCCAAGAAGATACATTTCTCACTCCTTGCACTGAGTTTGTTTCTTTATTCCTTAGGTATTAAGGCATAACAGGTGGAACCAAATTTCATAGGGAGTCATGTTTTCTAGAGCATAGAACTGCATCAATCCAAAACATCAACTTTGTATTTTTTTTTAAACATCATTGAACATACCATATTTAAGATTGTCTTGTTCATTCTTTCAGCTACACCATTTTGTTGAGGATTATAAGACACATTTGTTTGATGTTTGATCCCATGCTCGCAAATATAGTTTTCAAAATCATTTGAAGTATATTCTTTTCGATTATTAGTGAGAATATAGCCAATATGAAATTGTGTATCATTTTGAATGCATGCATGAAATTTCTTAAAAGTTTCAAAAGCTTCATATTTGTTCTTCGATAGATATGCCCAACACATTCTGGTGTAGTCAACAATAAATGCCATCATGTATTTATTACCATTTGGAGAAGGAACGGGCATAGGGCCACACAAATCAAAATTAATGAGTCCAAGCTTTCTATGTGCTCTAGAATGAGAATCATGAAAACTCTGTTTGTTGTGCTTTCCTAACATACACGCATCACATTGCTTAAGTTTCCTAGGAACGGTAGGAAAATCATTAACACCATTTCTCTTCAATAAACGCAGATTGTCATAGTTTAAATATCCAAATCTAGTATTCCATAAGAGACTAGTGCGAAAATTTGAAAACCCGAATCCTATTGCAAAAAATGGAAATAATTCTCCTAATTGTCAAATTAATTTTTAACAATTTATTTACCGTTTGCCACAACAAATTTTGATTCAATCACACTACAACCTACACAAATAAAACTGCATAATAAATAAACACTTGAAGAAATGCTAACACACATACATAAAATAACACAATTTATTTTTGGACCATTGTCCCCGGAAAAAACCTACTTGGGAAAACCGGTGAAGCAGTGAGGGTTTTATTTATTATGTGGCAGTGAAATATGAGTATATCTATGGATGCCCAATTGGAAATCCAAACAACAAAAAATTAGGAGTAAAATATTGAAGGGAATTACTCTTCTCCCACAAGGAATCTCTAGCTAGACTTTCCCTATCAAAACTCGGCATCGTGAAACACTATGTTACCCTCTACATAGTTTCCCTCTCGGACTCCTTCCCAGCCTATAGATTTGAGAACGAATTTTTCCCCTCAGCAAATCGATCTATCTCACTGAAGCACTACACAGTCCCTCAGTGTTGCCTCTCTCGGATAATTCAACTCACTTGTTGTTGCCTTCAATGATAGGAAAACTTTGGTGCCTGTAATTGTAGAGAACTTTGACCCTTTCTATTTGTAATGAACGTCGTTGTCTATAGTCCATACCACTTAAATATTCTCTACTTCAAGTCGAGTTCGCCTAGGTAAATATAGTTGTTTCTGACTGTAATGGAGCCGACATAAATAATAGGAGTAGCCGACATGTCAATTTGTTGGGGGCCAACTAATAGATTGTTGAAGAGGCTGACATGATGGTGGACGAGTTAACATGAAAAAAAAAATTATTTCAATACAATGATCCCAAGAAGGTTTTACATAATTAATTTTGACTTTTACTCAATAAACTCCTAGAGAACTCAATGGGTGCTTTTACCTATTGACTATTGACCCAAGCTCGAAACCCATGCTTTAATAAGTCAATTTATTTAACAATAAAATTTTATTTTGACAAATACAGTAAATCATGACTTAAATATAATTATGAAGAGCAACATTGGTTACATTCTTCAACACTCCCTCTTAACTAGGGAGGTATTGATAATTATATATATAGAGGTACATGGAAGATCTATGATATGAACTACGGAGAGTTCTAGCACACTAAGTGCTACGGACTAGATACCGGACTAGGGTATTCTATCTGAGTGAGACTAAGGGTGTTATATATCAAACCTAGAAACATATGAGAATACAAATAAACCCAATAAATAACAAGATCGAAACATATAGAAATGCTTCTTATTGATCAAACCCGTGAAGGAGGGCAACACCATACATTCACTCCTTAAGGAAGGAGAACACTCCACAAACCATATGCCTATTCATACAATAATCCTTGACATCTCTCAATGGGGAGTCTTTAGCCTCTATATAGACCTCATACATATAATACCATAGGTCATTACCATGGTTCCCTCAATACCATCTATCTAATGTGGTGGGCCTATTACATTATTGCTAACTACCTATGGTCCCTTACATGATACAAGTTAACCACCTTATTTATTACTATGGCCCATCCCATTATTACATTATTCCTTTGCGTACCTCCCTTTGTACCCCATATTAACCCCTTAGGTATACTACATTCCACCCCCTTAACATGTTTCGTCCCTAAAACACGGGAATAACACAAATAATAAGATTTACTCAAAAGAGTAGTCCACTAGTACCATGCACATGCATCTAGCCATCCAAGAGAAAGGTGAACTCTCGATCTAGCTGGTGCCTCACTCGCTTGATATGGAAGTTGATCCTCGTAGCTCTTCTGTGTTAATGTATAGTAGGTGGATCATTGTTCATCTCTATATGCCATGTGGGGGCTATTCTCCTTGTAGCTAATTTGTTGCCATCTTGTTGGTTGTTTTCTTGATGGGTTGTGTGGGTGGTGATATGTTGAAGTTTTAACCAACATTATATCTTTCTTTAATTTACAACATAATGGAGCCTAATTGGTATCTGCTACATGTTGTGGTGCCTCCTGTTGTTTCGTATCTTCCAATATTAATTCAACCATTGAATCCTCATTTGATATAACATTTTCTGCTTCAGCCTCCTTGGACTCTACCTGTTTTTCTAGTACCTAGTTTGATGTTTGTGTTTGGTTGTCGACTATCAGTGGCTCACCATCTAATATGTCAGTCCTTGGAACATCTTCTTCTTCAGACTCCATGGACTCTACGTGTTTATTAATAGAAATATCCTGTAATGTAATTTTCTTCTTTTTATACCGAAGCTTCAGGAATTTCTTCTGCACATTAATATTGATAGTACCCATCGCTTCCATCCAAAGGTATCCCAAAACGACATTGACATTAGTCGTATTTGAAGCATAAAAATTATAATGCAATACATACTTCTCCATAGAAATCTTCAAATCTTTATAAACTTGCACCTCCTCATTATTAACCTATGCGTGCTCCATTTGTTCCGCTGGGACTTCCAATGTTTTTGCCAAAGTCACATTTATAAGATTTTTCTTGCAACTAGGACTTATAGACACAATGATCTCCTTCTTCTGAAGCAATCCATGAACCTACAATAAGGAGATACCAGTAGGAAATAACCCCACATGTGTCTCATTATCTTGTTTTCTGGCATAAGACCATCTGTGTAAAAGTAATTTTTCAAATTCTTCATCTGAAAGGTTGTAAAACTTGTTTTTGTTAAGTAATTCCCACCATGGGGCTGCCTCATCTGAAAAATGAGCCACTACAAAAAATCTCCAATGTTGTGCCCACACTGACTTTTTTTTTTTTAATGTATTCTTCAATAGTAGGACCATTATCTTTTCTTGTAAAATATAGAATCCCCATGAAGAGGTTTGGGAAAAATTTACTTACTTGGTGAAAATTTGAAATTGTCATAGTTTAGCCAATAATGCTCAGAATCTCTATTATGACCTATTTCTGGAAATGGAACAACCATTCTACATCTGCCCATGTGATAAAAATCCTGATCTAGGTGCTGGAATTTCTGATTCGCGTTGCACTTTTCTCGTCATCACAAAAAAATTCTGAAAAAAATAACTGATTTTAAATCAGCGATATCTCCCTCATCCAAACTCCGATATAACTGATTTTTTTTGTAACTTGGGTATTTTTTCAAAACCAGTCCAGATGTGCAACTAGATTCTATAGAATTTGCACCAAAACATATAGATCTGCTCCGCAAACTTGCCGCCCCGAAAAATGTCTGCAAGATAACTGATTTTTAAATCAGCAATTTCTCCCTCATTTGGACTCCGATTCGGCCGATTTCTTTTTGAACTTGGGTATTTTTTCACAAACAATCCAGATATGCAATTAGATTTTGTAGATTTTGCACCAAAACATGCAGATCTGATTCGCAAACTCACCCCCCCAAAATATTCCTGCAAAAATAAAAAAATATTCTCCACTTTGCCCAAGAAAGTGCTCCAATACCACTTGTTATAGATCCGATCCAAAAATATAAGATAATAGAAATAATTCCAAAAATATAACAAAATTTAAATATAGAAATGCTTCTTTATTAATCAAACCCTTAAGGTAGGGCAACACTAGATATTCACTCCTTAAGGAAAGAGAACAATCCACAAGCCATATGCTTGTTCATACAATATTCCTTGACATCTCTCAATGGGGAGTCTCTAGCATCTATATAGGCCTCATACATACAATACCATGGTTCCCTCAATACCATCTATCTAATACCATGGGCTTATTACACTATTGCTAACTAATTGTGGTCTCTTACGTGATTCGGGTTAACCACCTTATTTATTACTATGGCCCATCCCATTATTACATTATTCCCTTAGGTACCTCCCTTTGTACCCCATATTAACCCCCCAAGTATACTACAAAGGGGACTCAAGCTTTAGCAAACTCTAGGTACCATTAGGATTTTAAGCTCTACGACCAACCCAAGGATCTAGGCACATATCCAAGGTTGGAGCTCCATTAACACCACCACCCTCCCTCTTTGAGATCTGTACATAAACACATAGGCCAACTAGATGTCCTCCCAAGCATCCTGCCATTAAATGCTTCCCCTCTCCTTATAAACTAAACCAGATATATCCATTTGTCCAAGCACGCTTCCAAAGTGTTCAACCTTCTTGTGGAGAGATTTATCTATACAAACACAACCCCAATTAGTAATAAAATTTTAAAAATATATACAAGTAAACAAAAACCTTCGAGGTCCTCAATCATTCTGATGCTACTTTCATCATCAAGTTATCCATATACAATTTGTCAAAAGCTTTCTTCTTCTTTCATTTCTTCAGAAACACCATACTCAGATCTTCTAACTTCATGAAACATTTATCTGTAGTACTTTTGCTTACTTCAAAGTATTCACTGTCATAATATGTCCTCTCTCTCAACTGGGGAGATATACCCATTCTTCTATTGAGGTTCCTTCTCATCTTAGGGAAATCAACAACTTCATAATATCGGAGAAACTTCATTATTTCAAGGCTTTATTTCTTTCTTTATGGTATCAAGATCATCTTCATCATCATCATCATTCATCATGCTTACCAGTATTATCAAGTCGTATTTTACGAACATCTTCAACATATTGAAGATTATGTACATGTAAAACTTTAATAACAAGCATAACCAAAAACAAATATACAAAAATCATGAAGTTAACTATGTTAATACAACCAACTCATTCATGTTGTTAGACATCAAATACCTAAACCTAGTTAGGTTCAAGATACACAACCTTTTACATGCGAGACATCAACCCCTAGCTAGATTTATGTTATAAACCCTAGACCTTAGAGAAACTCAATCAAGATATGAGTCTCATTATATTTAGGGCCTCAATATTAATTTTATAAGACAAGGTCAGCCCTGATTTAATGCAAATCCTAGATTCCATCTTCGAGACACAAAGGCTTAGATATCAATAATTCAATAACAATCTAATCATAGTACTATGCATCTAATGTTTCAACAATATGCTTTTACATGACAAACTTCTACTAGGGTTTATAGAAAAAGCTAGATTTTATCAAAACTAAATCATATCGGAAAACAATATCATCATATCCTAGAATATAAATCTCTACTAAGGTTTTATAGACCCTATATTTTACAAACGAAAACATGAGTATCAACAATTAGGTTAACATACTCGCATATACATATCTAGGATGCATTTCACATCAATATTTACTAGGTAAACCCAACACACAAACACTAATACATCAAAGTTACTGTTGTGCCTTGCAAAACAACCCCCCATTTCATCTTTATTATTATTCACAAGACCATTAAAATATGAAATGGGTCCCTTTCAAAATAAAATTGATGTCAATAATCCTTACTTTATAAAATTCCAATAAATTCAAGAAAAGCAATATCCCTTTAAAACATTGGAAATAAAGCAAACATGTATGCATCAAGCAAGCAAAAGGCTTCCCCCGACCCGATAAAGTTATCGGCGATATCGGTCATCGGCATTCCCTTGTGCATCACTATCGCGCCCATCGGCCAAAGCCCCGACCCGATAAGGCTATCGGCGATATCGGCAATCGGGCATTTTCTTGAGCACTACTATCACGCCCATCGGCCAAAGTCCCGACCCGATAAAGCCATCGGCGATATCGGTGATCGGTGGTTCCCTTCGTATATCGAGTATTGCTCATAGATATTTCCCCGACTTGATATCGGCAATCGGCAATCGGTGTTTTCTCTTGCCAAAACCTTAATGCGCATAAGCCCCTCCCCGATCCGATATCGGCGATCGACGATCGGCATCGTTTGAAAAATTGTTAAAACTATTCTCGCGCCCCTCCCCGATCCGATAAGATAAGGCACAGAAATCCAAGAAAAAGCCGTTAGAATGATTGGAAATCTCGAGTTAATAATAATTAAGGCATAATCATTCCGCTCGGCCGCCGGTACGTCCATTGCATCATTTAAAAGATCTTTAGGCAAATATTGCACTAATAAGCATTTATAAGGTGGCAGGTCCTATACAGCCAATTAATGGATCCATCCCATCAGATCTGCCTCTAGATCATATCCGCCCTGTTTTAATAAAGGAAAAAGCATATCGACGTTCTTCTTATTTTACTCTCAGTTGCGAGTTTTTATTATTATCTCAGTATTACGCCAAAACCGCCCTTCTGTGCAGATTACAGATTTGTCAAGCAATTCGGGCATTATGGGAAAAAAGCAGAAGAAGGTTGCAGGCGCTATTGAATCACCGTCCACGCCGCAACTAATAGTAAACAGTAAGAAGGGATTGATATCAGATGCAACATGCGCGGGACTCGCCAGAACTACCTGGCAAGGGACTTATGATCTGCTAGAAGCCGAGAAGCCTGCGCAAGTGATAGAGGAAGCTACTGCAGATTCCACTAAAAAATCAGAATGCACTGTCAAGGACTTAGCCGACTCTTTCCTACATAGGATAGCGGCAAGAGTGCAGATGCTTCCTTACACTGATGATATCAAATGGGCAATTGAAGAAATTCCTATCACAGACAGGAATTTCGTCGCAAACGACGGAAGGATTTTTGGATCCTTCAAGCCAGAGGATTTGAGGCAAATGTATCATTTTCCTATGCCAGAGAAAGTTTACAATAGCGCATTCCTGGAGAAGTTCGCAAGTGAGAATGAAATTGAGTCTGAGCCTATCAAGGAGTGGAGGTAGAACCCAGCTAAACACAAGCATGAAGCCTCCGGTAAGTACTCAGTCGACTCCTTGTGTTCACCATATTGCTATGCCGCTATAATGATGTGTAGATTGTGGGGTCTTCATGACTCCACTAATTTTACTATCGAAATGGTTCCCCTCATGGAGGCGGCAATCAACAGTTGGATTATGGATTGGGCCACCATCCTTTCAGATAAGCTTGCCATAGCCATCCGAGAGTATAGGAATAAGATCAGAGTTAGTGAAAGGATAATCCCCCCATTCTATTACAGTGCTTATATTCTGGATACCCTGTGTTTTAATTCCGAATTTCCCATTCTCGGTTGGAGGTTGACCGCACAGGACCCCTCCCCCATCCATATTTACCATCGTAAGATGTGGAAGTCGTCTCATAAAGCTTACTTGTACCATATCTATAACGGTTTCATGATTCCTATTTATTACGCCATTTTTAATAAGCCCATTCCAAGGATTTCTTACTTAGCCTCTTTTGACCTGCCATCAGTAGGTAGCTGGTTTGGCGAAGAACATTTTACATATGTTAGAGTTTTTGGCAGTGAAGCCAATCCCCATGTCCTTCCCTTATATGTTCCTGATAAATTGTTAGCCCGGGAAATTGCCTACTAGCTCTCAGCTAAAAGTACCACACAGACTCTTAGGAACAAGCAAAAAAGGGGCTGGCCAACTTTTCCTTTCAGATGCGGGGTTTTCACCCTGCATGATTTAAAACATGCAGA
>APFE030457443.1:16419-52642 GCA_000404065.3 Pinus taeda | reverse complement strand
ACAATAATAATGTAAGGGCACAATAATAACAATAGTGGGCTTCTATGGGGCACAATAGTAACAATATGGGCACAATAATATTAATAAGGGGTACAACTACAATAGTAATGGGGTAATCATTAGTATTATGGGGACCCAACAGAGCCAAGATATGGTGGCATTGGATCCAAGGAGTTCAAGGCCTTTGGAAATGTATCTAGATGAGAAAATATGCAAAACACATTCCTATTCCATACCTCATAAGAATTCCCTTTGTAACACCCCCTCCTCCCAAGTCCACTGAAGAAATCGGTCAATCGGGGTAAACATGTGATGAGAGAGGCTACTATAAGGGATTCAATTTCCTTGATGACCTTAAGGAAATGGAACTGACATAACATATCAAACAAACCCATCCACATCAGAAACAACACCCTAATGAGACATGTCAGCCACTCAGACATCTTTTCCTTGAGCCTTTTAACCCCTGGTCACTCTCATGCTATAGGCAAGACAATGACCAGAAGCCAAAGTCACTCTCACAGTCCTGTGTGACAACGTCCCTAGATGTTTTCCAGAATACTGGTGCTAATGTCCCCAAGATTTGAGCCACTTTTCTAGCCCAAAATCCTAGCCTCTACCCAGAACTTCTTATAACCTTTAGAATCCATCAAAGACATTATGACAATATAAACAAATCAAAAATCAACCTCAGGACTAGGCCTGATCATCCCCAACTGGGACTAACATTATGTCAAACACTTGGCATCAATGCAACCTACAAGTCTAGGATACAAGACAAAGCATAAATGATCTAAAGAACTTATGAAACATAACTATAAGGATCACCTCCCTCTCCATTTAACTATTAGTTCTTGCATCCATTAGGTCTTCCATCCATCCATTTAACAATTACAAGTAAATACATGAAATAACCGTGACATGAACTAGTCATTTAGCCATGCTTATAACCATCATAAAACCATATAAATATCAAAGATATGAAAGCCATTAAATCCACATATAAACCAGTGAAAAAGTAAGAGAACTTAGCTTTTATTAATCATAGGAAAATCCGGCCAATTAAATGACTTCCATGTACCACCTGACCATAGACATGGCTGAACCAAATCTCTCTTTTAGCCAGCCACCCCTGTGCCATACTCAAAGAATGAATGTGGGATATCATAGAACAACCAATCCATGAAAAACCAATGGAATTCAAAGGTTAAACCACCTCCACACTCATCAAACCTTGATCACACCAAAACTGATGCTCCAATCACAAATGAACTGAACTTGGAATGCCATTCGGAATCCATCACTATCCTTGAGGAACTTTTTGTCTCCTTATCTCTCATTCTTTACCACAAACCAATCCCAGATCACTACGCCCTAAACAGAAATCAGACTCTCCTGCTTTATTGTAATCCAAACCCAGATCACTATGCCCTTAACTGATACTTCTCCCTCAGGATTTAGCATGTATCCCATCAAAATGGGTCAAGGGATTCCTAGGCCTTTGGGAATGAAACTTGAGACCACATATAGCCCAGATTCTAAAATCCATATTGTAAATGAAAGCTCAAAACTAAGATAAACATCCCAATATACCATGGCATCCAGAAAATGGAAAGGCTAGGCTGAAGACCACTACCCTAACCCAACAAAACCATGCCACCAACAACAAGAGAACAATACACCAACATGAAAATCCATGCGTTTCCAAACCATCTAGGAAATCACACATACCAAAGGTTACTTGTAAGTATTCCTGTTGAATCTACTTTATCTTACATTTTCCTTCCTTGATCCTTGCTTTCCTTCCTTTCCCTTTGTTTGCTTTTTCTTCCTTGATCCAAATCTAGAGTGATTAAGAGTGAGAGAGAGAGAAAGAAGAATGAGAGAGATCCAAACTTGAACTGACCATGAGCTTACATTGACCAAGCCTAACACTGACTAAGAAAATTCACTAGCCAAACCTGACAACTAATCCTCAAAATCCTTTTATTAATGAGGCCTATAATTTCTTGATTTTCCCTTATTTTCCTTCAATTTCCTCCTCACATGCTACCTGTGACCTTTCACCTTACTTTTCTACTAATTAACTTTATTTTCATAAATAAATGTCAATTAATGCCTCATGCCTTTCCAAAGCCTTAGCCAATTTTCCTTAGCCAAAACACACATCCAATGATGCCCAATAGGATATATTTCCCCAGCATTCAACTTGGAATACATGTTCCTTACCTGTGGTCTTATTTTGCATTTATTTACATTATTACATGATTTTTCACCAGGACTGTTACAAAACCCTCCCCCTTGGGGAACACCATCTTAGGTGTTAAACCACATCAAGACCTCATAAAATTCATTGAAAGACAAATCCACTGCCTATGGAGCTTTATAACTTAGCTCGTCGCAGTATTTACAATGAAATACCTACTCAAAGAAAAACATCATGACAACATTACCAGATAAACGCCATACTGCATACTGGAGATTTATAACACAACTCATTACGGTACTTACAATAACCACATATACACAGATGCACATTTTCTAAACCAGAAAATAAAAGGATAATGCCTATACCAATCAACAATGGAATCCAGATGACCACACCTCCACCCTCAAAAGTAGTATCAAGATTCACCTCTTTCCCAACAAGTCCAGAATCCACTGCCACAGTCAAAGTTGCATCCAATGTCTAGCGCTAGAATTCTACGCCCTTGTCCTCTTAGTGAACAGTTATTGGCTAATTGTTGTGAAAATTTGGAAGACCCTAATTTCTACTCCAACAACTGATTAAGTTTCTTCTATTTGTTAAATTACTAAGAAAAAAAAATATTTCATCCTATAGGAAAATACCGAAACTAACACACTGCAACCTTCACCAATTAAAATTACATGTGAAAACAAGAAACTGGGCAAGAAATAAATACACAACACATCACACTATTATTTTTGGACAAATGCCCCCAGAAAAACCCAAAGTGGGAAAACCAATGCAACAATTGAGCATTTGTATTATTAAGCAACAATTTTTTTAATATAATTCGTTGGAATCCCAACTGACTATCCATTATAGAGCATTTGACCAGCAAAATATTAGTGAGAAATATCAAACACTATCACTGGAAATATGACACTGATCTAGCCCCTGAATCGCCAGCCCCTAGATGCCTCTACGTAGTTTCTGTGAAATCATCACACTGCTTTGCATCATAGCTTCTAGGAACTCTATCACTCTTCCTAACTGATCGATTTTCCTCCGAGACTTTGACTTCTACTCTCTCGATCTCACACCCTGGCTTCTGGATCTGGAAATAGATTCTACAAAAAATTTGTGTATTCTCTCTCAAGCTCAATGCTACCTTTGCATGGCTCTATGTTTCCTAGTGTAGCCTCTTCATTGTATCTTTTGGATGTATCTTTGCCTCCTCTACGATGTATTTCTAGATCAGGAAACTCTCCAACCAGAACTATCCCTATCCTTCACTATAATAAATCACTTCAATCTTCTCTTTAGCAACTATTATGCTTCCCTCTCTGAGAAATTCGATCTCTTTACCTCTCAATGATGTTATTTCCAAATGCCCATCAAGTCTCTTCTTATAATCCTCTCGTTGATCAATCAATGACCTAGATTATATTTTATTCAATGGCTCAAATCATTTTGTCTTGATCCTTGTATTCTTCTAGAAGTCTTGCCCTCAATTTGATTAATACCCTTTAATTATTTTAATTTAATTAGTTCAGACACAGGCACCCATTAAAAATAACTAATTATTTTAATAAATCTGTCTCTATGTGGAATTTCCCAAAATGATTTCTGGGTATTGTGGAATACTTGTGTCCAAGCCTTGCTAAAAATTTTGAGGCTTAGAGAACATCTGATGCTACCAGAAATCAGGACTCCCTCATAGCAAGGAACGTGTTATAGTAATGCAACATGTTGAAGCATTACCCTTCTCTGTAACATCTCCGTCTGTGTTATTGATGTCTAACATCACTTCCCACCAAACACTGCATACATGTTGCATCTCTTCTGCTACTGACCCTCCCACTATTAACACTACATCTATACTGCAACCTTCATAAGTTATACATTGTCTTGCTGTTAGCACTACCACTACCAACACTGTATCTGCACTACAACCTTCTCCAACTATTGCTGCTACTGCATCAACAATGGAAAAGCATAAAAAATTATTGAATATGTGTTTAGTATGATGCACATGTTGCTAGAGTTATGATTGTTTCTAATCTCTGCACTAAATCCTTTGCACTGCTGCTGACTCTGCACTATGCGAACTACATTGGTTGCAACTCTACTTTGCTCTACTCGGTCTTTGGTGCTCCTAGCCACTACAACTGTCTCTCCAACACTCCTCTACACCAAATGACACTAGTCCATCCTGCTACTTCTGATATGGGCTCCTGTAGCAAGGTATTGATCTGAGAGGTGGACTCCTCAAAGATCCTACCCATCTACAGTTCTTTCAACTATAGTACTAGATCACCCCACCTCTCCCCTCGAGGTATATGGGAAACCATGCTAAATTCCTCCTCTTTTATCTTTCTGGATGAAACCTTTGGATCATGATTCTCATCCTTTTCCTTCTTCTTGAGATGACATATGTAGTGTAGTGACCAAATTCACCACACTAAAAACAATTGATCTTCGAGAGGTCCTCCTTTTGGCTCCGCTGCTCCTGCTGCCCCTTGGATGCAAGGGACAATTTTCTTCCTCCTCCTTGGGCTTCATCCCACATCTATTACTGCTATCAAGGTTTCACTTTTCCAAGTCTCTCCTCATCTCTTCTTACTAAAGACTGGACAACATTCCTTCCGAATCTGATAATCTTTCTCTACCTAGGATGCTTTGGAAAAATACTTTCCATTCTTCAAAGACTGAATTCAGGGCTAGCCTCACCATATTGGTAGGTTTAGGTTTTGACCCCATAGCTTCCAACGATCAATTCATTCCCCCTTCTACATTTGCGTGGATCTCATCTTCTGCTCCAAGTACAGTTTCCACTGCCTGGAAGATCCTTCGTATAATGTGGCCAATGCTTCCCACATTTGTTGGGTAGTATCCTTGTCAACAATGTGACACATTATGTGATCTCTCACTCCATCGAGGATCAATCGTTTGGCCTTCACCATTTCAACCTTGTACTTCTTGAGTGGATATGGATTCGTGGGTACAACTACCACATTGTCGACATAGGTTTTGAAATTTTCTCATCTAGAAGGCATGAGACACTTGCCTTCTAGATCACGTAGTTGGATGCACCTTCCAACCAATCTTGATCTTGCAACCCATGAGCTGCCATATCTTCCAATGAAATGTTAAACTACCTCCTCTCTCCTTTGTGTTGCTACTGAGCTAACCTATGCACTGCATGTTATAGTTAGTAGATTTGATTCTCCTTATTGTTGCTCAGTAAATGAGAAATTGAATTCCCTCGCTAGGAATTCTCTAAGGAAGAAATTCCCTCAATAATGTCTCTCCTCTTCCCTCTGATGTTCTTATGCCCTAATAACCACTGCAGAAAACTATGTCACACTAGTAGCCTCCTCTGTGCTAAAGCTTCTGCACTACTCCATTTAACACTATAAAAATTTGATATGGAAGTATTAATCTCTGTTGACTCACTCAAAGAGAGACTTTCGTTGAAAAAAAATTCGCTCCTGGCGTGGACTACATAATCCCTTTGGGGATTCGTTTTGATGCCTACGCATAACTTCAAACCTCCTTCTCTTCAGTGCTTAGCTCTTCTGGCTCTACTCTTGTTTCACCTGGAGCTCCGGTACCACGTGAAAATTTGGAAGACCCAAATTTCTACTCCAACAACTGATTAAGTTTCTTATATCTGTTAAATTAATGAAAAAATAATTTATTACATCCTACTGCAAATACCAACACTAATACACTGCAACCTTCACCAATTAAAATTATATGCAAAAATAGAAACTAAGCAAGAAATCAATACACAACATATTACACTGTTATTTTTGGACAAATGTCCCCAGAAAAACCAATGCAAGAAAATCGGTACAACAACTGAGGGTTCATATTATTAAGCAATGGCTTTTTTAATACAATTCATTGGAAGCCCAACTCGCTATCCAATATAGAGAATCTGACTGGAAGAAGATTAGTGAGAAATACCTCACACTATCACTGGCGATCTAACACTGATCCAGCACCTTAATGGCCAACCCCTAGCTGCCTTTGCACAGTTTCTGCGCAATCCCTGCGCTGCTCTTTGTCAGAGCTTCTAGGAAATGTGTCACTCTTCCCTGATAAGATTTTCCTCTAAGACTTCGACTTCTTCCGTATCGGTCTCACAACCTAGATTTTGGATCTGGAAATCAATTCTACATCAAATTTTATGGATTCCCTCTAAGGCTCAATGCTACCTCTATGTGGCCCGACGTTGCCTAGCGTGGCCTCTATGCTTCCTCCTCTAGATCTCTCTCTGCCTCCTCTACGATGTATTCTTGGATTAGGAAGCTCTGCAACTGGAACTATCCCTGCCCCTCACTACAATAAATCACTTTGATCTTCTCTCTAGCAATTACTATGCTGCCCTCTCTGAGAAATTCGATCTCTTCATCTCTCACTAATGTGATTTCCAAATTCCCATCAAGCCTCTTCTTATAATCCTCTTGTTGATCAATCAGCGGCCCATATTAGATTTTAATCAATGGCTCAGATCATTTTGGATTTATCCTGTGATCATTGGAGGGCCTTGTCCTACCAAGGTTGAGTCCTCTCTACCAAAATCTACTCCTCCTTCTTCAATTCCTTAGTGTTCTTCTCAAGGGCCTTACTTTCATTGATCTTTATGACCCTCTATGAGATGGGTAAGATCTTCACAGATGCCCAAATATACTCTAATTGTTGTTGCTTCTACTGCATTTCTTCCTACAGTTTCTTTACATTTGTGATATTCTTGCAGTGAAGTCCAAATTTGCAAAATTTCGTCTAACAATTTCCCACAGTCTTCCATTGTTACGGAGATGCTTCCCATTATAGTATTTAGGTAATCCTTCCTCTGATCTCTCACTTCCAATGGAGTAGTTATTCGTAGCTTTATTTGCATCTACTAATCTGCATTTCATACTCAAATTGCACTACGACAATTTTTTCCTTATACTCCTTCACTACAAGGTCGAGCTTCACGACCATGTCTTCTACTAGCTCTTCCTCTTGGACATCAAGGTCCAGAGTCTCTTTACATGTGGCTTCAACCACCTCCTTGATCTTCTGGTATTCCTCTACAATTTGATCATTTTCTTGGATCACCTACTTGAGCTTCTGTCAAAGCGCAACACGCTCTTTTTCTAGTTGTATATTCAGCTGTGATGTATGTTGTTCCCTTAACTTTAGTTCCTATATAATCTCTAAGTGCAGTTTATGTAATCTTGGCAATGACACTGCTACAATGTTCATGTTGACATGCTTCCATTCTTTAGCCTATCGTTACAGTTCGACAAATTCAAATTGTAAGATTCCTACATGTATCTATTCCAACCTTGCTATAAGCGTAGGCTCTATTTGGCATTCTACTCCAGCCCTTTGCTCTATCTGTGCTAGTTGTCTAGCATTCTATGCCAATATCTTCAATTCTGTGATCCGGTCTGCGATACTGGTCAGAAGTGTGCCATAGCGATATTCTACTCTATTCTAGGATTTTATTGTTTCTTCCTGTATTCGGTCCCTGCTTTGATCTAAGTTCCCTTCAGTAAGGACCATGATATCCTTCGTCTTATCGTCCTTCTGGTTCTTCTTTTTCATTTAGGTAGCTTCACCCTCTGCCTTCCTCTTCTTTGCGCCAGTTTTTTCTATTTCTTCCTTTTCTATCTCCTTGGTCTGCTCATCTCCCTCAGGAGGATCCTATTGACCCTCATCATATTGCTCTTCCTCCTCTTACTCATTTCCATCCCGCTCCTTATCCTTTTCACTAGCTTCTCCATGTTGTGAAGTGTCCACCTCTTCTTTTGTGGCATTGTCTCCTGCTCCCTCCAAAGGAGTCATCCATTGTACGGTCCATTTCTATATATACGCTGCAATATCGTCTTTAGTAACCATATATGGAAAGTCATGCAATTTATTCTTTGTATCCCTCCACTCCTCTATGTACACTTTGTGAAAGTCTGCTTTGAAGTTCGTCACAGAGCTATACTTCTCATATAAGCTCGGCAAGAGTCAGGGACGATGGTTCACTAGCATATGTAAATCCATGTGGTACAGTACAAAAAGTGTTTTGTTTTCTTATGCCGACAACTCTTCAATGGTAAACCACAACGAAGCATACCTCGCGACATTACAGGTATCTGTAGGAACCTGAGGGAAGTGTGACTCCTCTATTTTTCTCCATGCCAACGTAGCAACAATTAAAATATACCAAGTGTAATGGAAAGTTTTATCTTTCTCCTGGACCTTGCGGTTGTCGTCCAGGAGCTCCTTGCATAGGTATTTGGCCTAGTTATCATGAACCCCATTATTACACTGCACGACTAATGACGCCACCGATGCAGGAACTTCATTTGTGTGTCATTTCCTCATAATATTCCCAACCAAGTTGTGTGTCTATTATCTGGGAATAGTGTCCACTCGGATGCTACTATTCCAACCAAGAGGGCGAACCTGAGTCTTGCGCTTGATTTCCTCTCCTTCTTGATAGAGTTTCACCACTTCTTCTTTGTCTGCCTAGCCTCAAAAGAACCTGTGGAATCATAGCAACATACTACTATGCAAGAAACAAGGATCTAAATTCATAAATAATACAGGATCAGATGTGTATTAACCATATACATGCATATATAAACAAGTACACAAGAATATGGAAGGAAACAAGAATAGCTTATTCAGATGAAAAGTAGCAAGAGGATTACAACCATGTGCTCTGACCCAGCATCATCCTCTAGCTAAGAAGCCCTTCTTCACCTCAAGCAAAGCTAGATCACCCAACACTGTGAATGTACACCAGAAAACCAACAACACTTCTCTATAAGATACAAAATTCCAGCCTCTGGAACTCTGTGATGAGGGATCCATATATAGATGATTACAGAGAGGTGAGTCATCTTCTAGGATCTTGTTTAGTGCCTTCTCTCTGATAGTTCCTGCTTCCACTTGGAGAAAGATGATCTCTTACTCATTCTTGGTCGAAAATGGAGAGGCAAGAGTCAAAGGGGAAGCTTCTGGAAGATTCCATGATTT
Source organism: Pinus taeda (assembly GCA_000404065.3). Classification (NCBI taxonomy): domain Eukaryota; kingdom Viridiplantae; phylum Streptophyta; class Pinopsida; order Pinales; family Pinaceae; genus Pinus; species Pinus taeda. The sequence goes on along the minus strand of APFE030457443.1, from coordinate 43,422 downwards.
TCCACCTCGCATTTTTGTCTCTGCCATTTGTCCATTCCCGACCATTGCACCCTACAGAGGAGAAAATCAGTATGCATCGCACCCTGTACACTGGGAAGGTGATATGCATCGCACCCCCTACATTGAGCTTTCAATATGGTCCAGTTTTGACCATTTATGAGCAGTTTCCAGTGGAGAACTTCTGGGAGATGATGTAATCAGTTGACCTTGTTCCTTTAGGCAGTGAAGCAACACTTTTAGGGACTTAGGAGCCCTCAGTTTATGGACATTTATGATTGGGGTTGAAGTGCCCAAAAAATGTCTATAACAGCATCATGAAGTGAACTATTTGGTTGTTGATCGAATTTATATCGTGACTTGTCTTTCCTTTGACCAACCCATAATTTTTCTTCATACTTTCCTATATAGTGCAGTCCTAATCCTTTCCAATGAAATCCTCCATGGGGTTTCGTCCTTGGTGTGACAATCTTGTGATCCTCCATATCAACATTGGGTCTATGAGGATCTTATTTCCCATCCATAAATTTCCATCGTGCACCATCGCCAACAACTGCCTCACATGCATTATGATCCACGCACTTCTACCGAAGTACAACACATTCAACATATTTAGCAATATTGATTGCGCCAACCCATTTTCTCATTATTGTGGTTATAGCCTCAACACTCTGCTGTCTAGGTAAAGTACTTGCCTCAAATAACATTTTGGTGTGAATTAACAGTACTTCTTCCTGTCGTTAAAGTCATAATCCGTGAACTTGAGGTGTGTAATTTTCACTAAAAGTTATCCATTGAAGGTTATTGATTCTAGCAACAAGGGTGTAAATGTGTCATACTTTGAATCATTTGATTCTTTTATAGGTTTAGCATTTGGTTTCCTTGGCAGGATGTATGGTGTTAGGGGTGATAAAAATACTGCATCGACTTCCTCCACCTGTATATCCTCAACTTCATCTTCATTGTCTTTTACTTTTTCTAGTTGTTGTTGAGGTTTAATGGGTTTCCTATCTTGTTTTTTCTTAGTTCTCTCTTCCTTTGTCGGTTTCTTCCTTCGCTATCTCCATTGTTTTTGTGTTGATGTTGCTACAATTGATGCTACTAGGGGCATTTCAGCTGATGATTTTGGCGTATTAGAGGCTTCCATGATTCCAAATAATCCCTTCTCATGAAACTTTCACACAATTTCTTCCCAAGAATTCTCAGACGACATACACAATGAAAATTGTTGCACTTCTTCGTACTATCAACACTCAAGCTCTCAATTCAACAAAGTTCTTAATCTAGGCGGAAGGTGTCTTATATATAAAAATTCTAAAATTCAAATGCCATCATTAGATTTGATTTTGTATAGATTGCATTCAGATTTTCTCATTAATTACATATCTATCCTTAGATTTTGCCAATTTGTCCTCATAAATGAAACTTTCTATGTATTTTTCCCTTTTAATGGTCATATTTATGTTTTCCAGTGAACTTCAACATATTCCACACTATAACGCACATCTTGTCTTATGTCACAGCTCCTATGAACTTTGACATACTCCAGACTATAGTGAAGTAACTTCCTACGTTGAAGCTCTCCACAACATAGTTTATAGTCTAGTGCCAACTTTTAATTGCAAGTGGCACTAAGAATTTTCTCCTTTCTTCCTCAAAGAAAAGTTGTAGGGGTAAGGTTGTTTCTGTACAGCTTCAACCTAGTGCCATTTACTTTTTCCTAAATCAATTCTCCATTTAACTTCACTAACTGAACTGCGTCTCCATCAATAATATAAATGGTAACATATGGGCCTAACAAATGTATTTTGAATTTTCCTAGGAACTTCATGAACTTACTGTCATATAGAAGAACAAGGCCTCCTACCTATAACTTCTTTTTCTTAATATGCCTATCATGCCAAGCCTTTTCTCTTGATTTTTGTACTTGTTGATGGAATCCTGCTATAAATATGTCTTCTTCCACAGCAATCAACTGCAACATTCTTTCTTCCATTATGTCGGGGTCTCCCATATTTGTAAAAGATAAAATCCTTAGGCTAGAAATAATGTATTCTATGGGAATAACAACTTCTTACCCATCAACCAACCTAAAGGGTGTCTGACCTGTCAACTTCTTGCATGTATTTCTATAATCCCATAATACTACTGGAACCCTAAGGTCCCAGTCATATCTGTTTAAATTGCATACCTTAGTCAATGCATTCTCCAAAATCTTATTGAATTCTTCCATAGTTTGATTGGGCTAAGGGTGATAAGGAGTAATCTTTTGGTGATAAATTGGAAATTCCTCAGTCAATGCTTCAATAGTCTTGTTCAGGAAATGTGCACCTTGGTCACTCATCAAGATCTTTGGACACACGAATCTAGACAGTATATATTCAAAATTAAACTTCGCAATTATCTCTACCAGTCCTTTACTTTTTGTACTTTAGCCCATCTTTTCAAATAATCAGTTGTAGTAATTATGTACCTCGCACTAGTCCTCTTTCTAGGTGATTCATAGGTCCAACAAAATCAATAGCCCATTTATCAAAAGCCTGCAATGTAACCTATGGTACTAGTTCCATATCATCTCTTCTTGAAGGTTTTCCTATTCTTTGGCACACATCACAAGCTCTACAATACTCCTTTGCATCTCTATGTAGTGTAGGCCAAGAAAATCCTGCCCTCAAAATCTTCTCCATAGTAGCTTTTCTTGCATAATGTCCACTAGTTGTGCCCTCATGAACATATGTTAGAATGATTTTCCTTTCATGTCCAAGAACATATCTACAGATTATCTCATCTGGTCCCATCTTATATAGAGTGTCTTTCTATCAATGAAAATATAGTTTCCTTCACCACTAATTTTTTATTTTGTTTCATAGTATATTCTGAGGGAGCCGTTCCTGTGTTCAAAAGCTGAATAATGTCTGTAAAGTGATCATCTTCTACACTGATTTTAAATAATTGTGCATCAAGGAGATTATATTCTGTACTGGTTGGTTCTTCACCTGTTTCTAATCTTGACAAATGGTCAAGTCCTGTATTCACTCTTCCTAGTTTAACAATAATTTCAAATTGATATTCTTGGAACAACAATAACCATCTACAAATTTTCCCTCCTAAAATAGGTTTATCAACAAAATACTTTAATGCAAAATGATTTGTAAACATCTTGAAATGTGACCCCAACAAATAATGTCTAAACTTCCTCAAGGCATATACCATTGCCAATCACTCCCTTTCTGAAGTTGTGTAATTCTTAGATCTTTTAGACAGTTTCCTACTTGCAAGAACAATAGGATGATCAAATTTTCCTTCACCAGGTTGTCTTAGTACCACTCCCAAAGCTATACAAGATGCATCCACATGGACATGAAATTCCTTATTACAATTAGTGAATACTAGTATAGGAGCAACTACCATATTTTCTTTCAATATGTTGAGGCTCTTTTGACGTTCTTCATCCCATTGATAGGTGACATCCTTCTTCAACAATTTTTCCATAGGTGCAATTATTTGAGCATATCCTTTGAAAAAATTCATGTAATATCTTGTATGTCCCAATGTAGTGTGAAGTTTTCTTACTGTCTTCGATGTAGGTAAGTTCACAATGATAGCAATTTTTGCAGAGTCTACCATTAATCATTTCTTGCAAACAATCTACCCCAACAATATACCAAAAGGTACACAAAATATGCACCTCTTCAAGTTCAAGGAGATATGGTATTGTCTACATGTATCAAGCATAAGCCTTAAACTTCCAGTTTTTTTGCTTAACAACTCAAATATTGTCCAATCATCAAAATATACTTCTAGAAATTTTTAGATATATTCTTTGAAAGCTATGACCACCACTCTTGAAAATATAGCAGGGGAATTCTTCAATCCAAAAGGCATCACTATGTATTGATATGAACCCCATTTTGTAGCAAAGGTGGTCTTATGTCGATCTTCAAGTGCAATTCTAATATGATGATATCCTGAAAACCCATCTGTAAATGAATAAACCTCCTGCCCTCTTATGTTGTCTAGCACTTCATCTGTGAAAAGGGTAGGGAAAGGATCATGTAAGCATGCATCATTCAACTTCCTCAAATCAACACAGATCTTGATTTCTCCTTGAGATTTTTTTTCTTGTACCACCATAGGACTTACCCATTCTGATTCTTCCACAGGTTCAATAAATCCTACTTCTATCATCTTATCCAACTCATCTTTTGCTTTCTCATTATACTTTGGATTCAATCTATAAGGTATTTTTTTTACTGGTTTCACATTAGGCTTAAAGGGGATCTTCATAACTCCTAAATGTCCTACTATATCCTTCATTTCTAAAAATTTAGTGGGAAATGGCTCCTAATATTCATGAAGTAGTTATGTAACCTTGTTGATTGTCACTTCATCCAAATAATCTCATATATTTGCAAACTTTGGTTCCTCTTTTGATCCTATATTCACCTTCTTTGTCTTTGCTAGTTTTGTTATATCTTGTATCTCTGGCTCAGGTCCATTTACTTAACGATGTCATTTATATTCTACTATGTCAATGTTGTGAGGATCTTCTACTTCTTCTACAATAAGGTTATAGCATTCTAGTCCATGTTCTATCTACTCAACCCAATCAGGTTGTTGCCATGTCCTTGGAGCTAAATTCTCAAATATATTCTTCTTAACTATTTGAAGGGTTGAATCTATATATGGACAATCATCTTCAAAGCTAAATGTCAATATAAAACCATCAACCATATCTGCCCAGCTTGCAGTACGATGTTGAAGCTCTGTTTCTAGGTACTAGTTCTGAGGGATTATCTCCAATGTATGAATGAACCCATGTACCCATTATTGTTGTGGAATTTCCTTCCACGTTTTAGTACATAATCGCATATGCTCCTTGGGCATATTTTGACCATCATATTTCAACTCCATCTCTATGTTTATGTAACCAAATCTTATGAAAATCAATCTTCGACATTCCTGCCAACCTCCTATATTATTCTTATGTGTACCCCACCATCTAGTAGGAGTAGTTTTTAGGTCCATATCCAAAGCTAACAATATTTTACTTTCTAGAACCTGTTCCTCATAATCATCAATAAAAACATTCACATCACCCAATCCTTCATAAGGAAGCAGGTTACATAGCTTAGATGTCATGCAATGAACTAATTTTGTAACTCTTGCACAACACCTTGTAGATAATTCATGTAGCATGTTCTACTAATTCTCTAATTCTTCTTCTAAGTCTGATGCACAAGAACTATCATGTTCCCAGGTTAGCTTGCCTTCTACAGTAGGGTTAACAAAATCTTGTTCCTTTTCTATCAATTAATAGATATTATCTATATTAGTTGCACATTACTCTTCTCTAACTGGCTCTGTATAACTTACTCTCCCTGATGGATCCAGGGGAATAATTACCTTCATATTTTCCCTTTGAATATCATTTGTCTCTTCTTTAGGTTAACTATACTAATGTTATCAAATGGCCAATCAAGTCCAAGTAGTGCAGGATAGGGGTTACTGTCATCTATAATTTCTATTACTTTGAATTCAGTAGTAGTGCGAACTCCTTCAATGTATACTATCACACCTAACAATCTTCCTAAGGGGAATACCTTTTGCTAATTTGACACCCTCAACTGAATAGGTGACCACTATAACTTTGACTTACCTATTAACTCCCATTTTTTATTAGTCACAACATTAGCTTCAGATCCTTCAACTAAAATAACTTGATCCATCTCATAGTCTCCTATCTATGCACTAAACCTCATTTCTCTTCTTGTTCTCTTATGTTGATGCAAATTGTTATCTGTGCGTAACTCACTTCATAGTATTTCTTTAGATTCATATGAATCTATTAATTCCTGAAGTCCTTCTACAACCTTTTGATCTCTTAATAAATTCATACAAGTTTGTAGAAAAAACTTTAAAATACCTTCTCGGTTCATTGCCTCCTAATCTTGTGTTAAAGCTTGTTTCTGCGTCGAAGTTGATTCTATGTCGCAGTTACTTTTCCATTTCGACTATGCATTAGATGTCAAAGATACATTATCAATAAAGCTTCACTTTGCTTCCATAAACACCTCTTTTTCTTTCTGAATATTAAACATAAGAGAATTTTCAACAATCTTTCTAACCCATGTGGTCTCAGATTCCTTCTTTTCATTTACTTTGTTATCACTGGTCACAACTCCAATTATAGTAACAATATTGATTCGAGGATCATCAGTTCTTATTTTGCAATCCATCATCTGGATAATTTGTGTAGGATGTTGGTTTCTCTTTTCTTGCATTTTTTCAATAAATACTAGACATTCTTCAATTACATGATCAAAGGCTTTACAATACTTCTATGTCGTATTGGGATTTTAACAATCTCTCGCAAAGCATCCTGGCTGGCCAAAGTTATAGCAAATAATTTCTCCATGTCCTTGACCAGCTTCGTCACCTCATCCTCTTCCTTGATAACCTCCTCCACCACTCCACTCACCATTATCCCCTTGTACATGTTCTTTCGCTTGCATTATATAAGTGTCATCACTGCGCTCCATCATTAGTTCATAAGCTCGACAATGGTTTTCGTCATGCCCTACTGATTTAGAGAACTTGCAATATAATTTCCTGGAAGTCTGCACATATTTTTGCAACAAATAATAATCTTTTGATGTTTTTTGCCTCATGTTTTACATTTATTGAACCATAGGTTGGTTTCGACATCCAAAATATTTGGTGCTCCACTAACCATGTAATTTTTGAAGAGGTGCCATTGTTCATTAGAGTGGCCTTCTAATTTTCACTTTGTATACCACAATTCTTTTCCAACTTCCTTAATTTTATTCATATCTTGTAACTGTGGAGTCAAATAAGCCAGCTGAATTTGAATCTGCTACATATATGCGTTGGTATCTCCTATAGGTGAAGCTTATAATTTCATCATCAATTCTAGAGCTCTAGCTTGAGTTTCTATCTTCTGTTGCATCAAAGGAAATTTGATGCAACTCTGAACCATTCCTTATGTTGTTGTGGATCCTTGTCGAAGCTCGCCTGATCCAATAATACTTTGAATCTTTGGTCAGATTCCAGAATAGACTCAGTAGGCCTTTGTTTGATTTCCTTTAACTCTGTGATACACTGTGATTCAAACTTTAGTTTCTTAAATTCTTTTACAATTTTTTTTTGATGTTTGTGAATGATTTGATATGACTGTTTAAATACTTCATGTACCACGTTAACACTCTGTCTCATAATGTCGTCACAAGATATTATTTATTTATATTTTCATTCTGGACCTGCTTCACTATCCATACTACTTCGCATAAAACCAGAATTGTTTTGGATCCTTTGATCTAGGTACTTTAAAAATAGGCTTAATATCATTAGCCATATTTCCTTTTGGAGGGGGAGGGGGAGGGGGAGCAGGAGGGTGAGGGTCATGGAGATTGGGGGGCTAGGTGGATGGAAAAAACCAAAAGCACCCTGATTATTACTCGATTACGGATTTGGCTAATTTTCAGGCTGGAGAGGTGAATACTGCAGAGTTACTTTAGGGTTTTCATGGAGGCTTTCTTCACTTTCAGATTCACCTAAAAGAAGGCTATAGTTAGTTTCCATAAAAATCTCATCTTTTGGCCATGAGATCTCTTTATAGCATTTATTCTATCTCTTTTTCCACTTTGTGTCGTTCGAGTCTATTCTTCGGATCTACTCCCAATCATAAGTAACTAATAATCTGAATGCATTCATAAAATTCCATTTTAACACCAAAACATCTTAATCCAGATTTTCAGAGATACTAAGTACTTACCTCATGGTCCTTTGAAGAATTGTCATTCTGCTTCACAGAAGGACACAGTCAAGTGTACCGCAAACTCAGTGATGAATCCTCCCAAGATGCTATCAATCCAGAAATCAATAGTTCTTGAAATCTTATTGTTGGTGTTATTGATTCGTTCTATTAATTCAAGAGTACATTCCTTAGGTTCATCTCCTTTAAAACAAATTCTTTTCTCAGTCAACCTTGATATCCACTCGTATAGCTCAATATGAAACAAGCTGAAGAAAATTTTATATTGATCTTTGAAAATGTACTTTTGTAACCACCTTTCGAATGACAAACGAGGGCTTCTATTCTCTTTCCCTGCAAATTTTCATTCCTTATCTTATACCCAATCTCAAATTAGTTTCTTCGATAGATTCTACATAAACATATCCCTCAAATAGATCTCAGTCCCAACAATGGAACCATTTTTTGGCTTTTAGGTTGGGCTGACCCAAGTTCGAGCTTTTATTGCACACCAACAAAACCCTAAAACATTGTCCCTTTCGCCAATGACTTGGAAGCAAATCACAGTCTCACCCAAAATGACTATGGGAGGATGTAGAACCAAGTCTTTGTAGCCTTGAGGGACGATGCGATGTGGTATTTTTATGTTCTTTTATCCTTAACATACATAGATTACTTCACATCCACACATTACTTCGCCACATTTCATTCATTACTTAAAACATATCATATAAACCGTTAATCATTACTACATTGTAATAAATTCCTGCTGTATTAAAACTGCTACACTAAAAAAGAAAATAAGAAAATAAACACTGGAAGACACAAATTTTACCATGATTCATCCAAATGTGGGACTATGTCCACAAGAAATGTTTCTTATAATAGAGAATTTGTACAACAAACAATTCTTAGCATGTGCACTCAGCTACAGGCAGTCTGTGCACTTAGTTTCGGACTTCAACCTCTGTGCACTAAGCTGTAGGCAGTCTATGCACTTAGATGCATACTTCAGCCTCTTCGCACTCATCTGTAGATCCTCATCTTCCATACCACATATAGATCACAATAATTCAACCATAAATTTTGACCTAGATCATAAGATGATGATACTTCTCTTTATTATTTGATCATGTTATATACTATTACATCGAGGGTCCATCATTACAGTACCATAGTCCATATACTATGGACTCCCCTAATACAAGCTACTATGGTCTAAAAACTATTCATCGTATACAAAATAATATTCTTTTACAAAAAGGGAGGGGCTTCGATGCACTTCAAAGCACGTATATCGCACATTATATTTACTGCTTGGTTCTCTTTAGCACTCGATTGCTCCACTATGTGGTCCACTTTGTGCTCTGCTGCATCCTTTACTTCACACTTTGCTCCCCAAAATGCCAAGTCTTCATCAAAATGTAGGCCAAGTTGGGCTATTCCCAATACCACATCATGCTAATGTTAGTTACTACTGTACCTTATCGGAGCCAATCATATGTTGCCATGTGTCGTTATCAAAGCCAATCACATGCATTCATGTGTCCTACTAGAGGAGAGAGAGGATGATCTATCAACCATTGTTTTGCACCGAAATCCTTTGTTAATTCTCTTTTTTCATTCCTCAGCACTCTTAAAGGCTTCTCGAAACTTATTGATATCGTAATATTTTAAAGGTTCCTCACTTGACAAAGTTCCAATATTGTGATCTCCGATATGTCGATGTTACAATACGTTGATCTCATAGATTTTGATATCCTCCAACCTCCGATACATCCTACTCCAATTTATCACACCTCTGATACTTTGATATCACCGATATGCCAACCTTTGACATTCTAATGCACCGATACGCTGATCTTTGGGGTTTTGATCTCCTGATGCTTCGATATGATGGCATTCAAATGTTGATGTGTTGATATGCTCACCTCTCTTTCAATGTGCCCATATGCTAGACCTCCAACATTCCAATCTCTGATATGTTGATTTACTAGATGCGTCAATCTCTAATATCCTAGAACTTTGATATTCTAGCCCTCTTAGGAGTTCAAGTCCCTGATCATTGGCAAGCCATTAATTTTGATCTAGGAGTCCATTTTTGGCTTCTGCATATCATTGCAAAGCCCTTCCAGAGCACTTTCCAATTGATAGGGTCTGATGTAGGTTTTGAGCCCATGTTGTACCTCTAAGATGACTCCAAAATGTAAGCCATTATTTTCCTCCTTGACTCTCCTGAAAACTGAAATCACACCTACCATGGTGATCCTTTGCATGAAGCCTACAACTACCATGGGATTTCATCTTGGGCCATCACTACCAACATTTGTTGCACGAAGCATCCAAGCTAGTGTGGTTGACATCAATGCCAACACTCCTGCCAATAGTTAGGTAATGAAAATTTCCCAATGCATCTCCCTAGCATGACTATTGACATTAATGCCAACACACTTGCATATGCCTTCACTAGGCCACTAGCCATCCAGACAATGCCAACTATCCAACAATCTTCCCCATTGGCATTGATGGCAACACTCCATCCTTCTCTTCATGTGATGGCCAAACCTCATGTTACTTCCACACATCTCATTGCATGAGATGCTAACTACCATCTTTCTTTTGCACATTCCATCACAACTTCTCCACATATTCTTTGCCCCTTTGACATCAATGGCAAGGGGCTACAAGTTACCTTTCTCTCCCCATGAAATGACTTGGCTATGAAGGCCAGAGTCTAGCTATTGAGATGTGAATTCTTCTTCATGGACATCTATTTCAAGACTGTCATTATTGATGGTCCATAAACTAGGCATATTTGATATGCTCCATCTAAACATATATTGCCTATGACTTGAATGCCTTGAGTTTTGGACACCTTATGGCTACTAGCTAGGTACTCTCTCTATTATTCCATCTTTTATATCATCTTACAAAAAATTGATAATAATTAAACTGCTCATGGTATTTTTGTTGTTGCAAATACCAATTGATGATGACGCATTTCAGATCACAATTCACCACTGCTACTGCTTACGAGACTATGCTCACATTATTTGATCATCTCCATTTCTCCCCTTGAGATCATGCTTAATCAATAAGGATTTCTTCTCAATTAATACCAATTGCACCAAAGGAAATGATACAAATGGAACAATGTACCAGGAAAATTCTAATACTTTCTTTCAAAAAGAAATGTCCATTTGCACACAAGGTGACTCATCATGAGCCCAATGCAGCCAATTGACATAGCGATACCAATTCAGGCTTAAGGGACATCAAAATATTGCACCAATTATGTTTCATGAACATAAGACTAATATGCATAATAAAACTCACAACTTAAATGAAATAAGGGGATTTCACCCAAGATGCAAACCTTTCATTTTCTTAGCAATATCCCTTTCTAAGGCTACCCATTGTTGTTTACTACTTCTTATCAAAGCAGCTCCCCCTGAGCCAATGCTCTTTGATCTCCTACAAATATTTTGTTGCCTCTGTGTGGGGACTGATCCTCTACACCTGACATAAGATATTGTTGTGTACTTTTCATGCTAGCTGCACTCCTCCTTTTCAATGTTGATACATTGAAAATAAACCAATTTAATCTTGTAATCAACAAGAAATCACAACCATACCTTCACCAATCAAATGCACCTTTCTATCGATTCCTTTTAGCTTCCTACATCTGACTTATTCGTACTCCCTTAAGGCCTTTCTATTCCTTTGTGAAGAGAAACATAGGATCTAATCCCCTTGAGAAGATCATCTCCCTTCTTCCTCCAGACTGTCAATGGTCGAATCCTGACAGAAGTATTGCTATCCAGCTTCTTCTTTTCCCATGTTTGGGATTCTTCTCGAATGCACATGGATAGAGGAATATTATCCTTCAATTCCACCTTCTTAGCCCAAACCATCTTGCTACTATTTCTCTTTGTTTGCAAGAGAATCGTAATTGGGTTATTTTTTCTCCCTTTCTTTACTTGAAGCTTGTGTTCATTACAATAGGCGTCTAGAAAGGGTGTTCTCATAGGAATATGAGAATCATCCTTCTTAATTTTTCTCTGATTTTTCTTTAGAGGGAATTTGACACCTTGATGATTTCTCCTTCCATTGTTCACCATGCTCTCTTTAATCAGAGAAATAAAGACATTCTTGACTTCATTTCATTGCATCACCTAGAATGTATGCTTCGACTTCCCATGCCTACAACAAGCTTCCTTGTGCCCATTTTTTTCACAATTGTAGCATTTGATTTGGCCTAGGAATGCAGCAGAGGAGTTATGCTTTTTGACAATGCTTTTTTCAAAACTCCTATCGTGGCCAACATTCATTCTCCTGTCCTTTTTATGCATTATTGTTTTCTGCTACCTAGCACATCTTGTTTCCTTGCATGCCATCTACAGTTTATGGATTTATGTCCAAAATTATTGCAAGAAAAATAATACCCATAAAAAGGCTTTTGTTGACAGAGGTTACCTTTTCTTTGAGGCTTTCTCCTTGGGAAGGAAAGGACCTTTGTTGGCTCTTCATGTGCTGGATGATCGACTAGGTGACGGTGGCCTGGGTAAAGCGTATCTGGGGAATACAGAATGAACGGAATGGGAGAATGCGGATTTCCTTCTATGACAATTTGAATTACTACCATGCAATCTCTCTTACAATTGCCTATACCTCTTCTGTTGTACTAGCGGTTGTTGCTTCTTATCCTTATGATGTTTCCTTTCCTTCTCTTGTGTTTGCTACTTTCCATGTTGTTGCTACCCTCCAACAAATTTTATTTATTCGTTTTTGTTGGAACCTTAGACTCCCTTTACCTGGTAAGTTGACCCTTCAATATTTACCTTATTGGAGATAGGCTTTTCCTTGAAACATATACCATTCTTGATGAGAGGGGATATTTGCTTGCCAATTATATCGTCCAAGACATTCTTGCTCCCCTCAAGCTTCTGAAAATGAAACAACACTTTATTTGACTTTTCTAAGTCATGTCTCAATGAGACTACCTCATTTTGTAGTCTCCCATAGTAAGCTTCCTTCTCACCCAGTTGATTGGTTAATTTTCCATTAAGTCCACTAGCTTCTTCTTGTTGATCATTTAGATCAACTAATGTTTTTCTCAACCTTTCATTCTCAAGCTCATAAATTCTTAGTTTCTCCTCTTGCTTGAGATTTACCTTTGATGGGTCCTTGATCTCTTTTAGAGCCGATATCAACCTATTTCTAGAAAATAACCTTTAATCTAGATCCTTTTCTTCACTACCAAAGGTTCTAAATGAGTTACTACTAAGATATAAAGCCATCTCTGTGTCCATGGAGTCTTCCACATGTCTAAGGGTTATCCCTTCATCATCACTACCTGGGGTATTCTCATTTTCTCCTATGGATGAGCACACTTGGAATCTCTCTTCTTCCTCTTAGGATTCCTCTTTTGATATTACTACTAAAGTGGATCTATATTCATTACAATTACTATATGCATAGCTATATCTATATTCTAATGATACACATGTACATTTATATAATGAAGAACTTCAGATCTTACCTTCTAAGCAATAAGATCTCCCTTCAAAGACTTTTTCATCACCACCAGGAGTGTGATGAGTAGCAACTTCTCCATGTTTTAGTTCATTGATAGAGCAACAAGGCTCCTCAATCTCTTCTTGAGCCACATGGCTATCTCCAATATACACACATTGCAGTCTATCCAACACTTCCTTTACTGACTCACAATGCCTCACTTTATCAACATTCAACTTAGATAGCCCCTTTATGATACTATTTTGGGCTTCTTCATTATGCTTACTCTTTTATCCATTCAATACAGAGAGCCACATATCACCATCCAAGGCCATTAAATAGGTTACCATTTTAAACTTCCAGATTCCATACCATAGTTCATGGCCTTATCTATATAAAAATGGAACTCCTTGTGTTGTTAGTCAGGGTCGATTATCCATTTTTTTCCTTTGATCTACCTTCTAGCGATTAAGATATTCCTGAAGGAACGTGGGTTTGATACCAATTTTTGGAAAAAATGATAATACTGAGAGGGGGGTTGAATCAGTATTAAGGCTAATTTTAATTTTTTATGCCAATTACTTTTCTGATTCATACTTAGTAACCATCTGTATAATGAGCAACAATATAAAATCAACAGAACTTGCAATATAGGTTCTTAGGAGTCTGCACATACTTCTGCAACAAATAAAAATATTCTAAGTGATGTTCACCTCAATTTTTACATATCTCACACCACAGGCTAGATCTGACATTCGAAGGATTTGGTGCTCCACTAGCCATGTAATTTCTGAAGAGAGGGCACTATTCTTTAGAGTGGCCTTCTAATTTTCACTTTGTACACCACAATTCTCTAAATTATTTTCTTTTTTCATACCTTGTAACTATAGAGTCAAATTTCCCATCTGACTTTGAATCTATTGCATACCTGGATTGGTATCTCCTATAGGTGAAGCTTCTAATTTCATCACAATCTCCAGAGCTTCGACTTCAGTTTCTATCCTTTGTTGTGTCAAAAGAAATATGGTATATGGTAGCACTGCAGCTATGAACCACTCCTTATGTTGTTGTGGAGCTATGTCAAAGCTCACTTGATCCAATAATACCTTGCATCTCTGGTAAAATTCCCAAACAGACTTACTACACCTTTGTTTGATCTCCTTTAAGTTTGTGATACATTGCGATTTAAACTTCGGTTTCATAAATTCTTTTACCAGCGTTGTTTTAATTTTTGCAAATGATCTGATCTGATTGCTTGAATACTTCATGCACCATGTCAACACTCTATCTCAAAATGTCATGACAAATTGCACCTTCTTTATATTTTCATCATGGACCTTCTTTGTTGTCCATACTACTTTTCATCAAAACGATAATTGATCTGAGTCTTCTGATCCAGTTCCTTTAAAAATAGGTAGCTTAATACCATCAGCCATATTTTTTTTCTCGAGGGGAGGGGGGGGGACAGAGATTGGTGCAAGGGGAGGAGGATGGGGGGTAGGGGGATGGGGAAAACAAAAAGCATCCTGATTCTTATTCGATTTTGGCTTCAACGAAATTTCAGGATGGAAGGGTGAATGCTACGAAGTTACCTCATGGTTCTTAGGGGGATTTTCTTCATTTTCATATTCACTCAATAGAGGGCTATAATCAGTTTCTATGAAATTCTTCAGATCTTGACCACAAGATCTATTTCTAGTGTCTATTTTGTCTCTTTCCACTTTGCATTGTTCCAGTCTCATCTTCGCATCTTCTCCTAAACACAAGTAATCTAATAATCTGACTACATTCGTAAAATTACCTCTTCACATAAAAACGTCTTAATCTAGAGTTTCATATATCTTAAGTACTTACCTCGTGGTCCTTTGAAAAATTCTCATTCTTCTTTGTTGTAGGACATAGTCAAGTCTATCGTGAACTTAGTAATGAATCCTCCCAAGATGCTATCAATCTAGAAATTAATAGCTATTGAAATCCTATTGTTGGTATTCTTGAGTCGCTGTATCAATTCAGGGGTCTACTCAGGTTCTTGTCCTTTAAAAAACTCCTTTCTTTCTATCAACCTTCATACCCACTTGTACAACTCAACACGAAATGAACCAAAAAAAAATTGTATTGATATTTGAAAATATACTTATGTAACCACCTTTCAGATGATAGACGAGGGATTCTATTCTCTTGATCTATAAATTCTCTTCCTTATGTTTAACCCAGTCTTTAATTTCTTTCTTCGACAGGTGCCACATCGACATATCCCTCATACAGATCTTGATCCCAACAATGGAACCATTTTTTGGCTTAACTTGGGTTGACCCAAGTTCGATTCTTTTATTGCGCACCAACAAAACCCTCAATCATTGGCCCTTTCAGTAACAACCTATAAGCAGATCGCAGTCTCACTAGAAGTGACTATGGGAGAATGTAGAACCAGGTTTTTGTAGCCTTGAGGGATACAAAGATGTGGTATTTTTGTGTTTTCTTACACTTTAACCTTCATAAATTACTTTGCATTTATACATTACTTCGCCACATTACATTCATCACTTAAAACATATCATATAGATCCATAAAACTTCATTGTACTAAAATAAAGTGTAACTGTAATAAACTGCTACCCTAGAATAGATAATAAACAAATAAACACATCAAGACACAAATTTTACCATGGTTCATCCCAATGTGGGACTACATCCATAATAATTGTTTCTTATAATAGAGAATTTTTACAACAAACAATTCTAAGCCTGTGCACTTAGCTATGGGCTCAGGCCTCTTTGCACTCAGCTGCAAAGCCTCACTTTCTTGCTCGAACCACAACTCACAAAGATACAACCACTAAATACATGATATGATTCTTCAAGACTCCTTAGGCTATCTCTTTCTTTGTTATTCATCCCTATATATACCATTACATCGAGGGATATATCATCGCAATACCACGATCCATATACTATGGACCCCCCTAATACAAGTTACTATGGTCTGAAAACCATTCATCGTATACAAAATTACATTCTTTTAACAAAAGGGAGGGGATCCAACTTGCCCCTATGCTCATATACCGTGCAGTATATCTATTGTGTGGTCCACTTTGGCACTCCATTGCTCAACTGCACCCTTTACATCACACTTTCCTCCCCAAAATGTAGAGTCTTCATCAAAATATAGGACAAGTTGGGTTGCACCCGACAAACATCATGTAACCAGTCATATACTCATGATGATGCATTCCATAAAATCAACATCAAGTTCCTCATGACAACCTTACTACAACCATGAATCATGATCAATAATTATGCAATACAATAAGCATATCGAGTGCAAGTGTAAGAGACACTCATGAAACTAACATGCATTCATGACCATCACATTCATCGAAGGAGAGTGCAACCATGCTCTGATACCACTTTGTAACACCCCTTCCTCCCAGGTCCACCTAAGAAACCGACTAGCTGGGGTATACATGTGATGAGAGAGGATACTATAAGGGATACAACTTCCTTGGTGACCTTAAGGAAATGGAACCAATGGAACATATCAAACAAACCAATCTACATCAGCTACAACACCCTTAAGAGACATGTCACCCACTCAAACATCCTCTCCCTCAATCCCACTGATAATTTAAGCCTTTTAACCCTCAGTTTCTCTCATACTATAGGCAAGATAGTGACCAGACACCAAAGTCACTCTCACAAGCTTATGTGCCTGCGTCTGTGGACATTTTCCGGTAGACTTGTGCCACCATCCTTGAGATTTGAGCCACTTTTCTAGCCCAAAATATCGGCCTCTTCCCATAACTTCTTATAACCTTCAGAATCCATCAAATACATGATGAAAATATAAACAAATCAAAAATCAACCTTTGGACTAGGCCTGAGCATTCCTAACAAAGACTGAAATTCTGTCAAACACTTGGTATCAATGCAACCTACAGGTCTAGGATACAAGGAAGAGCATAAATGACTGAAAGTACTTATAAAACATAACCAAAAGAATCACCTCCTTCTCCATTGAACTATTATATCATCAATTAGGTCTTGTGTCCACCCATTTATCAATTACAAGTAAATACATGAAATAACCATGACATGAACCAACCATTTAACCATACTTATAACCACCATAAAAGAATATAAATATCATAGATATGCCAACCATTAAATCCACATATAAACCAATGCAAAAGTAAGAGAACTTAGCTTTTATTAATCATAGGAAAATCTGACTAGGTTTGGAACTTCCATGTACCACCCGACCATAGACATGGCTCAACAAAATCTCTCTTTCATCCAGTCACCCCCATGCCATATTCCAAGTATGAATGTGGGATCTCATAGAACAACCAATCCAATAAAATCCAAGGGAACCCAAAGGTTAGACCACCTTCACTCTCCTCAAACTGTGGTCACACCAAAATTGACATTTCGATCACAATCGAAACGAACTTGGAATGTAATACGGAATCCATCACTATCTTTGAGGAATTTTTTGTCTCCTTGTCTCTCAGGATTTACTACAATACAATCTCAAATAACTATGACTTAAAATGACACTAGAGCCTCAGGATTTACCGTAATCCAAACCCAGATTACTAGTCCCTAAACCGAGACTTCTCCTCAGGCTTTACCATGTATTTCGTGAAAATTGGTCAAGGGATTCCTAAGCCTTTGCGAATGAAACTTGAGACCACCTATGCCCTAGTTTCCGAAATCCATTTGAAAAACCAAAGCTAAGAACCAAGATAAATATCCCAACGTACCATGGCATTCAAAAAAGGCAAGGCTAAGTTGGAAACCATTTTCATAACCTGGCAAAACCGTGCCACCAATAGCAAGAGAACCATACACCAAGATGCAAAGCCATACATGTACAAACTAGCTAGGGAATGACACATGAAAAAGGTTACTTGCAAGTATTCCTACTGAAGTTGCTTGATCCTTTTTTCCTTCCTTTCCCTTTGCTTGCTTTTCCTCCCTTGATCCAGAGCTAGAGTGCTCTAAGAAAAATTCAATTGACCAAGAGTGAGAGAGAGAGATCTCCAAACTTGAATTGACCAACAACTTACACTGACCAAGCCTAAAAATGGCTACGAAACTTCACTAACCAAGCCTTCCAAATGATCCTCAGAAGCGTATTTTATTAATGTGACCTCTAATTTCTTTATTTTCCCTTATTTTCATTCAATTTCCTCCTCACATGCAACCTGGGACCTTTCACCTTACTTTTCTCCTAATTTCCTTTATTTTCATAAATAAATGCCAATTAATGCCTTATGCCTTTCCAAAGCCTTAGCCAAAACACACATCCAGTGATGCCCTCTAGGATATTGTTTCCAAACATTTAGCTTGGAATACGTGTCCCTTACCCATGGTCTTATTTTGCATCTATTTGCATTATTACATGAATTTTTCACGAGGGTTGTTACACCCTTCTCCCAACAATTCTCGTCCATATGGAATCTAGCAAAAAAAATATTGAATTTGATACAACAACACTACTTCACGGAAATTCATGATGGATAGATAACCGTGTTTTGGGAGGACTTATGGAAACAACTCCCAAAATTCCAAGACTAAAACAACTTAAGGGTTATGTGCCTCCACATGATTTCCCAAGGCATTCACAAATTCCAAGACTATTGGGATTCCTCTACCTCAAATGAAACATGGATACATTGGTTACTTCCAAGGGAATGGAACCCTAAGCCAAGGGAGGAGGTTTTGTCAAGATTTTAGTGGAAGCTTTAGCAAAGAATCATCCTAATATCAAACATAGATAATAAACTATGATAGGGTTATGGAGCAATTATTTCATTTTCCATAAATGAGATGTATAGCCTAGAAGTGAGTTTTAAAGAATTGCCAAAAGATTCTAGCTAGAGCTACATCTTGTAGAGAAATCTATGGTTGAAATATTCCAACTTCCTATGGCTCCTAATTCAATGCAAAAGAATAAACTCGGAAACATTTAGAAACACATGCGTATGAGCCCTTCTCATTGTTCTTTGGGCCTCTAGGAAGTTGAAAATGTGAAGCATCTCTTCAATAGGTGCCCTTATTCCAATCATCAATGGATTGATCTAGAAGCTCATGAAGAGATAAGACTGTGATTTATCCAATATCCCTCACATCATTAAAAATTGGAGGCTCAAGCTTTGGATAATACTATATTAACTATATATGGAATCTCCTTCTAGGTATTGTCGTTTTGGGCTACTTGGGAAGAGAGGAACCGTAACATATTCAATAATCACTCCCTTCCTCATGACTCTCTTTGGATCGTAGTTGAAAATCATGTAGAGGAATCAATTTTTGTGTAGCCTTAATCAGATCAAGACTGGAAAGCCACATATGAGGAGGCGTCGCTACTTAAGAGTTGGTTCCCTACTCAAGGAGTCATGACTTCCCCCTTTATTTTCCCTACTACAATGTCTATACCCTCCTCCCCCTAATTTTCTAAAGCTTAATTTTGACGACACTTCAAAATGTAAGCTAGATGAGGTGAGCTATGGAAGTGTCTTTCGGGATCATTTTAGATCTCTTATCTACATTTATTTATGCTTTATGAGATATAACAATAAAAATAAAATAGATCCAGGAAACCCTAGAGCTCTGAAGGATGGTGACCATGGCATTATTGTGACTCAATAGCCCAGCGCTTGATGGTCTGGGCTAAACCATTATGGCTCACTAGACCCCATCCATCCATCTACCTATATTCCTGCAGTTTTCCCTAGAGCCCTCTTTCCTCACGGTCTTCCCGATCTTCTCATCATCCAATACTGTCACTGAGCATTTATTGTCTGTAGAAATGGATCTAGACGATGCAGATTATGAGGAGGACCCTCATCCCCATGAGGTCATTTGGTCACACCATCGTGCCGTGTCGAGTTCTGGTCCTTTTATTGCAACACTGTGACCACTGTCAGCTGCTAACACCACCCCGATTTGACTAGGGCCATTTATGTCCCATCACCCTCCCTTGGTTAACATTGATGATGCCCCCAGTTTGGATTGGCCACTTCTTTCCCCGGTGACCTTGAACTTGCTCGGTACTTGTCTTCAACCTTCACCCACCTTTGAAACACCACTTCCCCAGCTCCCCCACATCTCTGCTTCACACTGCATCCTGTCCTCCTTAGGCATCCCCCCACCTAGGTCTACCTCCTTCTCAAACCCTCCACACTCTGGCACTACCTTAAACCTTGGTGGCCCTAACCCCAACACACCTATATAATCTAGATGTTTTAGCTCCCCAATCCCTAACCCTAAATCCACCCCATCCACACCTTAGACTGTAAACCAGGGTATCCGTGGTCTCCTTTGGGACTATTTGACAACCTTTCATTCTAATAAACTCAAAAAAGGTAGGTGACCCAAAGCTGTGGATAAGGAAATCAACCTTGCTTTGGGCAAAGACATCTTGATAGGAGAAGTAGCTGAGACTGCCAAGAAAGTCTTGGTCAGCTGAGTTCATGGGCGGAACTATTTTGTCAAGAGGCTTCATCTTTGGACTACAAAGACCTTGGGCTCCTTACTCAAAGAATTTCCCATCATTCGGGTGCTAGCACAAGGATGGTTTGCCCTCTGCTTTCACAGGGAGGAGTACACGGACAGGATATTATCTTGGTTCTACCACATCGAATTAGCACCAGTTCTACTGGAGAGATGGGATCCCCTGTTCGACCCTGAGAGGGAGAAATTGGGAGCCGAGCTGATTTGGGTTTGTTTGCCGAGCATTCCAACGCAATTCTGGACTCATATTGTTTTCAAGTGCATTGGATGCATTGGGTACTTATCTGGAACATTATCAATTCTTTGAGAAGACAGGGATCATGATTATGGCTCGCATCCTGGTACATTTGGATACAAGGGAAGGGCTGGAGGAAAAGATAACCCTCCATTGGTGGCATTTCTCTCATCGACAAAATCTTGACTATGAGGGAGTTACATTTAGGTGCAGATATTGCCATAAGGTTGGACATCTCTACAAGGTTGCTCATGTCTGCTACTCTAGCTACTACAAATGGAATGAAGCATCGACAAACAGAAGACTTGATTGTGGATGAGCAACCCACAGGTCCAAATCATCCAAATAATGTGGTTTGGGTCACTGTTCAGCCATCCAGTGCTTCCAAGATATCGTCTATATCCCCCTGGTCTGTTGTGGGGGTTGCTCCTACATCAGGTACTATTTCTTATTCCTTATCCTTTGTTATTTTTTTTAATCAATTTATTTTCTCATTGGCACCATTTGCATCGACTTCTTGTTTGGTAACTTCCCCCATCACTTGTGCACTTGATCTTCCATCCACTATCTTTTCCACCACCCCATCGGTCATCCTTGGACAGGGACAACTACAAAATCCTCATTTCCCTACTGCTTCGAGCTCACACTCCTACAACCTCCATTCCCGTCATTAGACAAACCCTTATATGCTTGGCTTGGGTATCCCATCCTCTACCATTGAGCATAAACCCTCCTGGGGGAGGCCTTGCAAGATGTCCAAAGCCATTAAATTTGTTGGGACTGATGTTGCTCAGGGCTGAAAGAACACCATTGAATGGGTACTTAGAGCACTAGACACCCTTTTTTTAATTCCCTGATCAAGTGGCTATCTTAGAGCTGCAGGGGTTTGGTTACTCCCTAAGAAAAAATAGCCCTTAAGAGACTTTTGTGTTGTGAAACCTGTGACATTATTTTCCTTTAGGAGACCCTATGTTGTTCCGAGCATATTGTTAAGACTTTATAAGCCATCATGCTTGGCTGGCACTTCCAAGCTCTTGATGTTGTTGGGCGATCTGGGGTTCTTGCTCTTAGGATCAACCCTCGATCCATTAAGGTGACTTCATTATGGGGAGGTCAAGGTTTCCTTGGAATGGATATATTCTTGGCTGAATTGGGAAAACATCTCCGTACTATGAACATTTATGGCCCCAATCAAAACAGACTAGACTTTTGGCAACAATTCCTAGATAACCGCCCAATCAACCAATCCTCTATCCTGGGGGGTGATCTTAATTTCTCCATGGGACATGAGGAATCCTGGAGACACCACTGACAGCTGGATCCACTCTCAGATTATTTGAGCATCCTCTTGGAGCAATATGGTCTTATTGATGTTCCTATGAACAAGAAGATGCCAACGTGGCATAATAGGTGGACTAGAGATGCAGCTCTAGGGAGGAGACTAGAGAGGTACCTCATTCAAGAAGACCATCTAAATTCCCTTTCAAACTACGGACAATGGGTGGGCACTAGGATAATCTCATATCACTCCCCTATATATCTGGAAGTGGCTGGCTCTTTCAAGAAATTAAGGGCTCCTTTCAAGTTCAACTCGACTTGGTTAAAGGACCCCAACTATCTCAGGATGGTCTCAGATTTTTGGAAAGCTTAACCCACACCAAATGATGAGAGGAAGGCTGAAGGTTTTTGTAGTAACCTGAATAATCTTAAGTGATTATCCATTGATTGGGAAAAAAGGAAAAAAGCTAGGGAGGAGCACACCCTAGCTGACATCAAAAATCAGCTGGCCTCTTTAACAGATAAACAGGGAAGAGGTTTCATCTCCATAGAAGAAAAACTACATCTCGTGGAATTGGAAGCCCAGACATCAAAGATTTTGTTGTAACGGGAAGAAACATGGAGACTCAGAAGCAGGGCCATTTGGTTACAAGCAGGGGATGGTAACACAAAATTATTTCATAAATTTGAAATTGGAAGGAAAGAGAGAAACATCATCTGGTAGATGCCTACAGAACAGGGCCTGATTGCAAATACACGCCCACAGCTGGCTCTGCTAGGTAACACTCACTTCAAGCAGCTATTCAAAGCCCCTCCAGGTACACCACTTGTTGATATCATCTACAGTGTTGGACGTTTCCCCATATTTGTGGAACCTGACTTGATGCACGATCTCATAAAACTTATTACTATGGGGGAACTAGAGAGAACCCTAAAGTGGTTCAAGAAGGACAAAAGTCCGGGGCCGAATGGCTAGTCTGTGGAATTCTACCTTACTTTTTCTTACGTCATTAGATCAAACATACTTGGTGTGGTCAAATAAATTCGATTATTGGGTCGAATGTTTGAACCTATCAATTCCACCTATATAGCCCTCATCCCCAATTTAGATTCCCCACTATCTTTCAATGATTTTAGGCCTATATTTCTATGTAATTTCCTTTATAAAATTATCGCAAAGATCATTACAAACCACATTAAACGATCTTGTCAGATCACATCTCTTTGGAACAGTTTTCCTTTCTACAAAACTGACAAATCCATGAGGCCATAGACTTGGCACAAGAGGCCCTTCACTCCATCAAAATGAAGAAACAAAAAGGGGTGTTGTTAAAAATTGACCTCTCAAAGGCTTTTGGCAGGGTCAGATGATTATACCTAACGATGATACTTACCCATTTGGGGTTCCCACTGGTTTTTAATAGATGGATTATGTGCTGCATCACCTTAGTATCATTCATAATCTTAATCAATGGATTAGCTTCCCACTCTTTTCGGGCAAAGCGTGGAATCAGGCAGGGGTGCCCACTATCCCCTCTGTTATTTCTCTTGGTCATGGAAGGCCTAAGCAGACTGATTGTAACGGAGAAGTCAGCAGGGAAGTTCATGGGCCTCAAGATAACGGATCAATGCACACTATCTCAACTACTCTTTGTTGATGACATACTCATTTTCCTAGACGAGGGAATACATGACATCATCACACTCTCTGAAGTGTTGAAACTATTTAGCACTACAACAGGGATGGAAATATATAGGACCAAATCCACTATATCATTCTCTGTCTGCTCTCAACAGGAAACCCACCTTCCACTACAAAATTTCCACTTTCTAAACTTGTCATTGGAGGATGGTTTGAAGTACTTAGGCTTTAGGATAAAAGCAGATGGATACAAAATTGTTGACTAGACTTGGCTGATTGCCAAGGTGGAAAGAAGATTAAACATGTGGAGCCATTGTCTACTCTCCAGAGCTGGTAGGTTGGTGCTCATTAAAGCAGTTTTGGAAGCCACACTGTTCTTTTGGACATCCCTACCATGGATCCCCCAAGGTATACTACAAAGGATACAACGAGCCTATTGTCATTTCTTATGGAAGGGCCATAAGGAAGTAAAACGTTATGCATGGGTCAAGTGGAGTAGAATACCATCTCCTAATAAATGGGGAGGTTGGGGCTTAAAAAATCTCTTTGCTTTTGCACAAGCACTTGTCACCAAACTAGGTTGGCTACTGCTGAAACACAAGAGCCTTTGGTTGGAGGTGCTCACCTACAAATACATTTGGCTGAGCTTTGTCCTGGATTGGTTAAGGTTACCCACCTAGAATAGGAAGGGTATATCAATAATCTGGAGGACTGTTTTAAATACCCTTCCCACCATAATAAGGGTTCTCACTTGGATGATTGGTAATAGTGGGTCTATTCGCATTGGGATCGATCCATGGATTGGATGTGGAAACTCCTACCATCTCCCACCTGACCTGATTGCCTTCTTCAAACAAAATGGATTGGAAAACATTGCACAACTCAGTGACCCTCCCAATACTACTATATATCAGAAAGCTTGGCTATTTGGGGAGGTCTTGGATATTCCAGTACAATGACAAATGGAGTGGAGGACTTACTTGTAGACATTTTACGAATCCCATGTGAGATTAAGGGATGAGGATGATGACTTGATCTGGGGAATTGCACAGAAAGGAAACTATACCCCCAAGGATAGATATTCTATCATACATGTTAGCCACAAGCCTGAATTTCTGGAAAGATGGTGGAGTAATTTCTGGAAGTTAAAAGGTCCATCACGCACTCACTTACTAATGTGGAACATCATTATGGATAAAACCCCGACTAGAACTAATCTCAGGAAAAGATCATATCTAGGGCCGACATGGTCTGTTTTATAATGAGCAGAGGAGGAATTGAATTAACATCTCTTCCTCTCATGCCCCACTACACAACAGGCCTGGGCACAGGTCTTACACAAACTAAACTTACCATATATATGGACTGGCGATGATATACCAATTTCCTGGAACAGGTGGTGGACAACAGCAATTATCCTGAGAGCTCGAAACCTACCTTTAATGGTATGCTGGTACATTTGGATGTGTCGGAACAAAAATATCTTTCAGGGGAAAAACATTGTATGGACACAAATCATACCTAAGATCTCTAATAGCTATTTGGAAATCCCAGTCGATGAACAGTTTATTTTGACTCAGAACATTAATCTAGAATTCATTGACAAAGAGCACCCTTAGGTCTATTTCGACTGAGCAGCACAAGAACAGGGATGTGGTGGTGACATTTCATTTGACTTAAACACATTATTTTCACATCTGTTTGGGGTTGGAAGATGACACAAATAATTTCATGGCGCTCCTTACACGTCGTCATCTCTTACATTTTGCTTTATAAAAAAATTGCAGACAGTTACAAATTTATGGGGACTCCAAGATAGTTATAAATTGGTTCAACTGCATATGAACATGCCATGCACATACACTCAGAACCATATTGGATGATATTTTATTTCTAGAAACACATTTTGATCTTGTTTCATGTACTCATATCTACAGGGAGCGTAATGAATCTGCAGACTAACTATCAAAAGAGGCAACGCATCATCCTAGAGGGGAATGGTTGATCACAGAGAATACACCCGAGAATATCTATTAGTTCTTCCATAGACCTTACATAGAACAAGATCTACAGAGGGTTGACATGCCCTAACTTATCAATATATTTTGTGTGTTAATTTTTTTGCCTACAGAACAGTAATTACCATGGTGAAATTTTGTATATGTAAATAAAATGTATATGATCAAATACTATCAGTATATCCTACACAGGGTCATTTTGTAGGTTCTTTATAGTTACAAACGGTCCACAGTTGACCATGGTCACTTTTATGTATATGCCTATGGAATTTACAACGTGTAATTTTCTATGATAATGAAAATTACGATATTTTCTCCCCATGAAAAACAATAAAATTGCAATAGAATTGAAAGCCCTAGAAGAGGTATTATTGGTTTCCTAAACACAAGACTACACCAAACTTATGGTGGAGGGAGATTCTCAACTTGTTATAAACTTGATCCACGAGATCCTACATGGCACCTATGTCAACAAAATATCTTGTAATTGGAGACTTGAAATCCTAGTCATAAAAGTAGCATTGCTTCTTGCTTCCATTCTAGTGAACATTCCTACTCACATAGGAAGAACTGGAAATAAAATAGTAGATTAGTTAGCCAATTAGGGATATGTATCACAAACTTTTCATATTTCCTCCTTATGTAAACTCTTTAAAGATTCTCCCTCAAGCAAGAATATTGGACCATAGTTAAGAAGGGAAAATTTCCTTGATCGATCTATTTCTATCTTATTCCTTCATGCCCTTTGTCTATATCTCTCAGTTTATAATTGGCCTATGTAGCCCATTTTTTAGATTTTGGCTTTTAGCTTTTATATCAATGAGTAGAAATATGTCCTTTACTCTATTGAAAAGATTGAAAATTTGAGTTTGGTCTGGTTTTCCTAATGACAGACCAATAGAAAACTCCATGACTTACTTAATTACATGGAGAGGCCCTCTACAACCTAGTATTAGGGAGATTTGTAGGCATTATGTATAAGGTAAGAAATATTGTACGTCAATAATTTTTTTAATATTTTAGAT
>APFE030457443.1:0-15904 GCA_000404065.3 Pinus taeda | reverse complement strand
TGATAAATAAACCTATTTTAAACTGAAAAGAGATTGGACCTCTCTAAAATATTAGTAGATCAAAAGTTTGTTAAGATAGATCTAGATTGGTATGTACTTCATGTTTTTAAACAATACAAAATATTTACCTAACAAAAATACATTAAACATGTAACTTAATAACTCTTTAATTTATTCACCCTATTTAAACATTAATTTATTAAACTCTTAACCACTAACACATTAATCCCACAAATTTGAATTAAATGAATCACTACCTACTAATTCCAACTCACTAACATGCAACCCTTAATTAACCCACAATTCCCATAATACTGCAATATTATGTCCCAAAATAACACCACCACTAATCTACTAATTAATCATTAACACCAACCACTAACACTTTAAACAACACACCCTCCCACCATTAATCATTAACTCACAATCCCCCAGCTATTAAATAACCAATGAACAAACCTGTTGATATACCCTAATCACTGTGGCATTAACTACTGAATTATTATTATAATTAATTAGAATCAACCCAAAACTATAATTCAATATAATTTCAAATATGACTGATAATTGTTGAAATTATGTTCACAACTCAGGAAAACCACTTTAATGTTTTCACTTGAAAATGATACAGAAATTTACACAAATTGTGAAATTTTTTTAAATGTATCATAATCAAAAACAAGCCCAAAATCAAATATCCTAAACAAGCCCAAAATCAAATATCTAAAAACATTCATTCAAAACGATAGAGGGATCCGCTGAACGTGCTCCCAACGGTATCCGTCTTAACTTTTCTTGAATGCCTTCTTCATTAAACAACTAGTGGAGGAGTAGAGTGTCCTTATCCCTGCTTCCTGCCACCTGTTTACACAATTATTGGGAAACGTAGTGCCTTAGAGGAAAAGTCTGGCGACGCTGGTCCTTTATGCCAAAGCACCATTAAATTTTGATCCTTACCGGACGTTTTAGGGCCACGTGGCAATTCAGTTTTGGAATTAGGGTGGAAAAAATTTCGTTATCCGGAGTTTCTGGAACTAGGGTAGAAAGATATTTGTCACCCGGAGCTTTAAATAGGATGTGTCTTGGTCGCTCGGCTTTGTAATTTATCAGTGTGTGTCCGAAGAAAACTTGTTGCTTGCATTTGCCTTTCTTTGGCGTCATCTAAAGTGCAACACCTATGGAGTCGCCGTCACCCTTGTCTATCATTGTTGAAGCCCCTGGTTTCGTGAGAGTTTATGAAGACGGAACGGTTGAACGCGTGGTCGATCTGGGTACGGTTCTGCCTTCTCCAGAGCTCGAATATGGTGATTTGCATGGAGTGGCATCCAAAGACGTGGTCATCAATCCTGAAACAGGCGTCTTCGTTCGTCTCTACCTCCCCCGGCTTGAGGTTACCGATGGAAAAGAAAAAGTGCCACTGCTTGTTTATGTTCACGGAGGGGGTTTCTGCATTGAATCCGCTGCTTCGCCATTTTATCACAACTATCTTAATAAAGTGTGCACTGAGGCCAAGGTGGTTTGTGCATCGGTGGAGTACCGGAGAGCCCCTGAGCACCGCCTCCCTGCGGCTTATGACGATTGTTTCGGTGTGCTCGAATGGCTCGCCCTCCAAGCAAGGGCAGCAGAGGGTGTGCCCATCGATCCGTGGCTCGCTTCCTACGCAGATTTCAGAAACGTGTTCTTGGCGGGTGACAGTGCTGGTGCCAATATCGTGCACCAGATGGGCATTCGTGCAAGTGCAAGGAATTGGGATGGGATGTGTTTACAAGGGGCCATTCTGGTTCACCCAGCCTTTGGCAGCGAAGAACGAATTGGCCGCGAATTGGGGCCAGAGGCGGAGGTGGAGGATTTTAATAAGTTGACGGACGTAATATGGAGCATCTCTCTCCCCGCAGGGGCGGACAAGGACCATCCTTTCTCCAACCCAGTTGGACCCCGTTCTCCTGATTTGTCCAGTCTGGTGTACGGACGAATTATTGTATTTGTTGCAGAGAAGGATCTTCTGAGAGATCGGGGTGTTTTATATTACGAAGCGGTAAAGAAGGCGGGCAAAGATGCCGATTTGGTTGTGACGGAAGACGAAGACCACGTATTTCATCTTTTCAATACGAAATCTGAGAATGCACCCCCCATGTTGAAACGCATTTCCGACTTTATGCATTCCTCCTACGATCTGTGCAAGAAACCCACACAGAATTCCACCTCCTCCGATCAGTGCAAGAACCCCACGGAAAATCTTTTCATATGATAACATGGAGCGAATATTGAAGAAATGTGGGTGTCATTATTATTATTCAGATGTTGAAATTAATGTCTCCGTTTTTGCTGACTTCATTGCACTTATTTTGAAGGGACGACTCTCTATTCAACCTTCTGGAACACGTTACAGCTGTTTCTCATCTCCTACATGATTAGGGTAGTAGTTTTTTGTCATCTCCTCCAGCGAATGGTCTCGGTTGAGTATACACTGGTTGGTTGATACATAGTCTCTGTGTGGTCTCTGTTGAGTGTTTGTCATGGAATGAGTCTCTGTGTGGTCTCTGTTAGAGTGTTTGTCATAGAATGTGGTCCGTGGATCGATAGCAAAGAGCATAGGATTTCAGGTTCATCCTCCATGTTCTCGTATTGTTTTCATGATGTTAAAATTTTCGGGTGCCTTTCTGTTGAAGTTTTATCCATCTAAATTTGTAGCATGCTATTTCTTTTTCTCAAATATATGTATGACTTTTTCACGATGTTATACTTCTTTTAATTGTGATTTATCTGTAACTTTTTATTCTACCTTATTGATATTATTCTTACTGAAGATTTATTACACAGCGCACGACTTTTATCTAAACTTTTCTTTCGTTCCAGATAAATGAAAATTTAATTGAATTATTTGCATTACTTTCATATAAATATATACCCATTTTCATCTCTTTTAAAAACAATTATATATATATATATATATGATTTTAAGTTTACAATTCTGATAAAGGATTTGATTACTAAAGCATACATACACTTTTTTTGTTTTTAACTTATTAACTAAGAAACACATTATGCCAATATACAATTAAAACTATAATATTTATGTAACTTTCTATTTAATCATTATCCATCATCAATATAATATTTTGAAATATTCCATAAAAATTAAATCTATTCATAATTAAATTAAAATTATATTCAAAATAGATATTTTTCTGTAGGGATTTGATTGATATATATATGTGTGTCCTAAATTCTAATGGTATTGTATATTAATGTTACAATTTTGCTTTAAAAGTTAGTTTTGGCTTTAATTTCTTTTTAACATGATTATAGAAGTTTTTGAATTTTTATTTTTTATTTTTATGGTAGAAATAGATTCAGCACCATAAAAAATCTTATATCACACTTAGTTATGTCACACCCAAAATGATGAAAATTGATAATTGTAATTCAGATTTCCCAAAATTTCTATTTAAAAAATCCTCTAATAAACGGAACCAGTTAGTCATATTCTTTATTAGAGCACAAAGATATGGCAGGAAAAGTCTGCTTGCAGAGCAGTTGTCCCTTTATTCTCCTTCTATAACGGGTTGAGAAATTGAATTCAACCTTGCATTTTTAGGTGAGGATTTGCTATCTGTTTCTAAAAAGCTTAAGTGACTAATGAATCCACTAAACAAAAAGAAAGCTTGAGGGATTAAAATGGAAATTTCACTAATAAGCCGTTGTGTTTTCTACACTTGACTATAGCTTGGAATAAAAAATATGGTGTGAGGGTTGTCAAATTCTAAGAATAGCTAATGATAAGGTAATTGTAATTAAGGATATAAATTATAATTAAGTGACTGTGGAAACAGTCCAGGATAAATGTTTTCACAAGAGTATTCAAAGCTACAATGATCATTATGTACTCCCTAGAGGTGAATGCATTGAATTGCATGTGAAAGAATGCGTCGGCTGTGATTCTATTAGATTCTTTTATGGGTACACTATTATGCTTATGTTATTGGGGTTCTTATTTGAAGTGGATTTATGCAGTTACATTTGTAGAAATTTTGAATAATATAACACTTATTCACAGAGATTATCCTGATTATACACTATTTGTGACATGCATGCATAATACATAACCTTCTCTACCATTGATCATCAATTTGTGGAA
Organism: Pinus taeda; assembly: GCA_000404065.3. NCBI lineage: Eukaryota > Viridiplantae > Streptophyta > Pinopsida > Pinales > Pinaceae > Pinus > Pinus taeda. Next base: position 11,766 of record APFE030457443.1, on the reverse strand, counting down.
TTAAGAAACAATCACATGGGCACATTGAAACATCAATCACACATATCGACATAGTATGTAATGGGGAAAGCATCAAGCTGAAAACCCCGAACTATCTGTATATTATAATGATTGAGAACATGTAACAAACAATACTCCTCACAAGTACTCAGTACTATCTCCACGTGTTACACACAAACTAGCTCACATCTGAATCAAGTCACGGGTTCAAATCTCCTCTACTGTTTTCCCTGCCTCCACTGCGCAATCCCTGTTGAGAATAGTTCTTCACCAAATTCGAATTCCCTTGGCTGGTACTACGCAATCATCATTGGCAATCTCGATCAATGATTGTGAAAATCTCATGCACAACTATAGTCACAACTGTTAGTAGACTCACCCTTTCACCCACCTCTAACACTTGTCTCCACTGAACTCTCCATGCAATGAGTTAACTCATGTATTCTTTAGTTGATTTATGAGTTAATAATTAGTGAATTAATTAATAATTAATTCACACCACTCATCACTAGTGTATTTGTTAGACTAAATACAACTAGTTCAACTAAATCAGAACACAACTCGATCAACTCCTCAATCAACTCCACTAAACTCAATCACTTGAGTTCTAACTGAAGTCCATCATGCAATAGCTCAACTAACCCATAGGAAAAGTGTATTTCCTTTTGGCAGTTGCATGTGCCACATCCGTAGCTCGAACTGAAGTGGTGCAAGAGGATAAGATAATGTTTATAGTCCAAATATTATTAAGAACTAATAATATTCGACTGTTCTATTTTTAGATTGGTAGTGTAAAAATAGACTCCGCCCATATGTCTAAAAACAGAGGTCCATCTATTTTTACCAACATGACCAATCATCCATAAATAGCATCCTGCAACTCATAGATCATGATCCATATGTCTAAAAATAGACATAGTCTAAAAATAGACTTTTCGCCAAAAATAGCCCGCGGGCCCACTTAGTGAATGTGACTTCTTTTCATTAAGCTCCATCATCTTGTTGCATTTTCAACAACATTGTTCCACTAGAGTGCTGCATTACATAATTTATTTATTTATTTATTTTTAATATTAATTAATAATTTTAATATTTTATTTAGCTAAATTATTTTAAGGAATTTATTTATTTATTTTTAATCATTTTAATATTTTCAAATTATGTAGTGAAAGTTTATTATTTATAATATTTTTTAACTTTTTGATATTTTCAAATTATGTAATGAAGGTTTATATTTTTTTAAACCATGAGGCATGCAAAATTTATAACTGTTAAAATAATTTATAAAGAAAAGTCTTTTTTATAATTTTTACATAGGTAAGCTTATAAAATTTAATATATTTGAAAAAAAAATAAAGATTTTTATATGAAGAAAATGTTACAGTTCAAAAATGAATTTGTTATATGTGTGTATATAATAGTTAGATTTATTTAAATATTTTTTACAAGATATCATAATTTAGTATTGACGTAATTGAAATTTTGAGTTTCTGGTTTTAGATCTTGTAAGTTTAATTATAGGTTATTATTTGTGACAAAATTTTGTCGTTTTTAAAATTAATAGAATTTTGGCCTTACCATAATCCATACACCAATAAACATGGAAAAGCATCAAAGTGTTTTGAATGATCCATTATGAAACCACTCCTACAAGCATGCTTCCAAATCTTGCTTCTTCCAAGAATATGTTTGCTTGAATACTAGCTCCACTTGCATCATCCAAGTCCTGCTTCATCCTAGAAGTTTTTTGCTTGAATACTAGCTTTATAACGACATAATGACATAAAACAAATAAGTGAGAAATGATCTCCTCCAAAGCTATGCATGAGATGCATTAATTTGGACCAACTCAACCTTGTTCTAAACCATTATTTCACATGAATAGTTTATTTTTCATAGCTATTGATATGTCAATTTTTTCACTTTAGGGGAGTGCGGAGTTTCAAAAGGAGCCTCCACCACCATTTATTTTCCCCCAAGAATTGAGCTTTGAAATGGGTTGAATAACCCAATTTAGTTGTGTATTCTACTCTCCATCCTCATTTAGTCTAATAGAATTGGATATCATCTTCCCCATATAGTTGTGCCACTTTGCATCTTCTAGGCCTTCCAAACCTCCGTCTTACTCAGAATTCCACCTCGACCTGTGCTTTGCTTGGGGAGACTACACTTTGGCATTCCTTAATGAAAAAAATACCTACTGCATGGAGATACTTAATTAGGGCTTTTGAGAGTTGTTAATCACCATCTTCCCCCTATCTAGGGATCCTCACTGAATTCGACCTTTCAGTCATTCCCCACTGTCTGGATCATCTAAGAGACAACTAAAGGGAAAGCATCTACCAATGCTTTCCAAATGATTTAACCTTTGGTCGATTTCCTTGTTTGTCAATATTATTCCTCCACCAAGAGATACTTGATATACTTAGATAGCATTACCCTTCATAAGGAGAACAGGCTCCAACTTGCTAAAGATTTGCTAAATAAATATATTTTTGAGGCCCCATAACCCCACTTTATTTGAAGTAGCTATATGACTCCATTTCATAAGAGGAATGCCCCTTGATTACTAAGATGTTGTCTATAAGAAATGGATAAGAAATAGAAACTAATCCTCTTGGTTTTTGTAAGAATTCCTTTGTTTGAAATAGTACCAAGGAGAGGTGTTACTAGGCATTTATCCCTTTTAGCCTTGTAGACACATTTATGAATTTTGTCTTGGTGACATTTATGAGTTATATTAATGTCATGGGTGGAAAAGGTGCGTAAAAGTGTTGTACCATTTATTTTTTCTAATATTAAAGTCACTTGTACTTTATAAAATGACTTTCTATGTAAAGTACATAGTGTAATTTTCTAATGTTAAAGTGAGGTACACACTTAAAAAAGTTACTATGAGGCTTTTAAGTAATGGGGCCAACGTGTGAGGGGGGGTCATTTGGGAGAATTGATCTCAACCACACAACTTAATATTTGGAGATTAAATCTCATCCATTGGATACTAGGTTTAGGGATTCCATCTTTTCTGGGAGACAAAAGGAGAAAAGGGAGGCTCATTATTCACTTCACACTTGAGAGAGCATAAGGAGAAGAGTATAGGAGAATTTGCAACTAGAGAAGGAGGGTTCAATTTTCTAGGAGGGAGGTAGCCATTAGAGGCACAAATTCCAAGGACAGGAACATGAAAATCAATGAGATCGTCAATGCAGAAATTGAGGCAAAACAAAAACACAAATTTTGATGGATGTGGCACACATGTTGAGGGACTGTTCAACATGATTTTTGGGGAGGGTCTTTGCTATCCCTAAGGGCAAACTTGGAGGAACATTTTAGTCACTTCAAGGCAGCTTCAATGCAGAATTTGAGGCATATTTGGCACGAAATTTGAGGTTTTTCATAGAAATTGAGGATGCTTCAGCACAAATTTTGAAGCAAATTTTTAGGCACAAAAATCGAGGAGCTGAGTTGTGGAAAAGTATAGAAAATTTCTAGGCATGAAAAATTTGTAAATCTAAAAATTATTTGTGGGCAGAAATTTCCAAAAATTGCATTTAATGCTTTAGATGAAGGGAGATAAGTATTGTGTTTAATATTATGTACTTATATTAATTTCTCAAGAAATAAAATCCTCCTTTGAAGACTGGATTTCCCCAAGAGGCAGTGGGGTTTTTTTTGGGGTCACCTTAACCAAAAATAACTATCTCACATGCTTGAATGCTTGCCTAAATTTTGTATTTATTTCAACTGATAGGAAAAGTGAAAGGACAAGTACTCTTTGAATGTCTACAATCAATGCATTATGGAATTTATATCAGCATGACAAAACATGTGGGTTGGGCAAAATAAACACATGCAAAATTGTAAAATTGGGTAAGGGTGCAGATCATTAATTTTTTACATGGTATCAAAGCCAAGTTCAAGCTTAAATCTTCATTTTTAGTCAGCGGTTGAAGAGGGTAACAAGCTACTAAAGTCTTCAAATAGTGAACCATACTTTGCAAGAAACCCAAAGACTTTAGTAGTTTAGAGGGAGAGAGGTTTTAGTGTCCAGGTTTGCTTCATTTTGTTGGTTGTGGGGTCATGGCTAATGGGTTGAGAGTAGAGGACAGATTGATGGGGGATAAAAGCTTTGGCCCATGGAAGGAGAGGATTATGCTTTTACTAGAGGAGGTGGAAGAGTGGGAAATTGTTGAAGCAGTTGTGAAAGCGCCCATTGCTCCAGCTTAGTTGGTAAAGTTCAGAAAGAAGAATGTAAAGGAAAAGAGAATCCTTCTAGATGTCATCAAGGATCATTTATTCCCTCATGTTTCAATGGTGAGAAATACATATCAGATGTGGGAGTCCTTGGTCTCTTTGCACCAAAGTTCTATGAGATTAGGAAGATGTTACCGGGAATAGTGTCCACCTAGAGTTGTTATTCCCACTAAGACTAGTAGCTATCTTAGAAACAAACAAGTTAAAACTACTTTCATTTTCCTTATGAGAAATAGACAAGAGGGGAACAGGGGACACTAACCTTTGTCTTGCGCTTGGTTCCTTGCTTAGTTCCTCTCCTTCTCGATAGATCTTTGCCACTCCTTCTTTGTCTACACAGCTTCAGAGAGCACTTGTGGAATCAAAGCAGCATAATACTATCAAAGAACAGAGATCTATATTCATAAACAATACAGGATCAGATATGTATTAACCACACAAATGCATATACAATCAAACATACATGAATGTGGAGGAAAACTTGAATAGCTTTATTAATATCAAGAATAGCAAGAGGATTACAACCAATTTTTCTGACCCAGCATCATCCTCCAGCGAGAAAGCCCTTATTCACCTCAAGTAAAGCTTAGATCACCCAACACTATGAAGTTACACTAGAAAACTAACAACACTTCTCTACAAGATACAAGATTCCAGCCTTTGGATCTTTGTGATGAGGGATCCATATATAGATGATTGTAGAGGGTGAGTCAGCTTTTGGGATTTTGATTAGTGTCCTCTCTCTGATAGTTCTTGATTCCACTTGGAGATTGATGATCTCTTACTCATCCCTGGTCGAAATCAGAGAGGCAAGTGTCAGAGGGGAAGTTTCTGGAAGATTCTATGATCTTCCACCTCACAAACTATCCCTGTTGTTTGTCCATTCTCGCCCATTGTACCCTATAGAGGGGCCATCCAGTATGCATCACACCCTTTACACTGGGAAGGTGATATGCATCACACCCTCTACACTGGGCATTTAGTATGGTCCAGTTTTGACCATTTCTGAGTAGTTTTCTATGGAGAACTTCTGGGAGATGATGTAATCAGCTGACCTTGTTCCTTTAGGTAGTGAAACAACACTTTTAGGGACTTAGGAGCCCTTAGTTTATGGACATTTTTGATTGGGGTGTAGTGCCCAAAAATGTCTATAACAGTTGCCCCCTAAAGCATGAGGTCGTTAATCTTTTGATGTCGGGTGAAATGCTTTACCATGAGGATCCGAAGTTTTTTCGAGCTCAGAGGCGACCTGTAATAAGATACAATACAATACATTATCTTCATAATATTTTTCATGATCAGGCTGAGGCAGGCATTCCCATGCTCAACTTTATAAATTCACTTTCATGTACATAGGACAGACAACCGTCTATGTAGCAGACTGATGATTCGGACGGAGTCATCATCCTTTGATTTGGATGATCATCTGGTCAACAATGATGTACATTTTATGTCTTTATATTCCTGAATATATCGCAAGATGAATGGATGAAACTAGATCCATGGTCTTCAAAACTCATTCTATCTTCACCCGGAGTACAAGTCAATCCATGTGAAAAATGTTCTGGATTCGAAGATGGAAAGACATCACCTGATTACCAGCCAATGATGTAAGTTGTTAACAGGCGCGAGAGGAGTCACCAATAATTTCAATGATCCTCAAGGTACTACAGTACAATTTGCGTGGTGTGAAAAAGGGACTTGGCGTCAAACACCACAGAAAATCTTCTAGTCGAAGGCCATTGATGTAAACTTGTCTGCGAAAGTGAGAAACTTGCCATTGAGGCATGCTAGCTTCAAAGTACTGAAAGGGGTTGTTCCTAAGTCAAATTATTAGATAATGAGATGATGTCGACAAGAAGTGACCCATCGTAGGAGGGCCTTAATGAATCCCACATCTAAGACACGGAATGGAGCAAATGATTTTGGAGGTGAAAACGATCTGATGATACAGGGTTCAGGGTGGCGGTCATGAAAGAATGGAGCGTGAATGTATTGCAGCGGGTGAGACACAGGTGAATTCTCTAAGCGACTTCTCTTGAACATATCAGCGACACTGACAATGGATTGGTAGTGTTAACCCCAAAGATGGATGGTGTGACGGACCAATGGTGATATGACTAGTGAACGGAACAACCCAACCTGACTCGGATGCAGAGAGAAAGTGTCATGTTCAAGAGTGACTTGCTACCAATAAAGTTTCTTGAAGTTTTATTCCCAATTTCCCCTAGTCATTGCTAACTAGTACCTTTTTATTTTTGTCAAGCTTGAGGAGGATAACATATGCTTGTTCTATAATTCGCCCTTCAGGCGAACCTGTCGCTATGTTTTAACGAGCCTAGCAATAGTGAAACTCGTTCTCGTCCATTTGGACAAGTTTTTTGATATTAGGTTTTAACGAGTTTAACGACAAAGATAACTCGGTCCTTTTCAATTTTAGAGAGTCTAAAAAGAATGGAAAGGAGACTCCAATGATTATTTTTCGTCATATAATCCCTTAAGTCCAAAAAAATGTAAAATAATACGAAAGGGATGAATTTTCGATAGTTTTAACGAGCCGAACAAGACAAGCGCTCGATATTTTTGATAATCCCTCAAGTCCAAAAAGATTAAAATCTAGAGGAGGGATAGCACTTCCAATGACTTTAATGAGTCGGAGAAGCCAATCGCTTGGCAATCTTTTCATATTTCACGAGTCAGTTGAAAAGAGCTTAAAGGAGACTCATTTTCCGAGGAATGAGAGATGATTTCAGGTAGCGGCTGATTCTAGGTAAGGTTTGGAATTTTCCAATCATGGCAGTGTCACGGGGATGGCTAACAGAATCACTCTTCGCAGATGTTCCTCGAAAGGGGTAAAAAATCAAATGGAGTCGAATGATCGGCTAAAACAGAGTGGAGGTGATGATGAGAACACGACAAAGGCTGAAAAGCTGATGATAATGCATTCATAATGGTTATTTACTGGGGATTAGTTCATTTTTTAATGAGCTTAAACTCCGGGGGAAACATTTGCTCACTGCTTATGTTTATTTTTTAACGAGCTTGAATTTCGCGTTAAAACTACGCGTGCCAGTCATATAATAAGGATATCTTCTCTAAGATGCCATTTTTTATGGAGCTTGCACTTTTTAAAGCTTTGCCCTGGATCCTTTCTTTATGCAAGCTAGGAAACGACCAATCCTATGAATTTAAAGGGTTAGAGGACCTACAAATTTAAAAAATAAATGGTCTCTCTTTGCTTGCATGCAAAAAGGTTTGCATGCCCCCAGGTATAATGAAAAATTTCCAGGTTACCATATAGAAGCTCTTACTTTCACAAGATAGTTTCCATCCACGTTGCAAATAGAAACACTTCCTGGCTTCGTCCATCTAGACCAGGGTGGTTCTAAATCCCAACCTCCTAACCTTGATGAGGGAATCTTATTCTGGTCTAACTCCCTTTTCCTGTAAGGACGGGTGCCAGACTAGTCATTTTCCTCGCGGAAACCTACTTTATACCTAGAGTTTCCCTGCCGAAGCAGGCTAGGGTGCATGCCCCCTGGGTTTCAGCCATATCCTCCTGAATCACTCGCGCTCATCAGGTGGACGGACTAGAAATCGATGAGACATTCCTTGCATGAAAAGACCATTTAGGGATGGCATTTGACTATTTTCCATGTGTGAACCGGGGAATGACAGCTGGTCTACAAGCTTGACCATTTTGCCTTCATATGGAAAACACATTACTCTAAAGAGTGAGGAGATGATGGCTCCCATGCAATAAATATAGTCACGCCCAAGGAGTAGATTATAATCTAGGGGTCCTTGGACTACCATCACGTTCATGTGAACGGTTTTCCTTCTCAACGTAATGGGCACATTGGGAAGGATCCCTAACAGTCGACTGATTCCTTTGTTAAAGCTGGTCATATTTCTCATTTCAGGCAGAAGCGATGGTGAACCAGGCGCTTTCCAAGAAGTTGAGGAAAGGATACTCACAGAAGCCCCTTCATCTATGATGGTACCAGCCATGACCATTCTGTAAGCTTATACAATGATTCAGAATGGTACACTAGCTGGTAAACAGGGTTTGCCTAGTAGATTCCAGTCGAAGGAAACGACTAGATTGCTTGGCGATGGGCCTGAATAGACAGCCGGATATGACTTTGATGAACTTCCTTCCTACGGTAAAGGAATGGGTGGACTGCCCCCAAGTTCATCGAAGTCTGTGTTTACGAAAAGAATTTGAATGGTGTCGTTCTCTTTCTCTTCAGTGACGGTATCATTTGAAGATGATCCCTCTGAAGGTGAAACCGGTTCAATTACCGCCTCGACCTTTTGAATTTCGTTAGGTATGGATTCAGAGGGTTCATTTTCAATGATAGACGCTTTGACTGACCACAATGGTGTGTCGACTGAATTTTCAACCAGTGGTGGACTTGGTAAGAGTTTCTTATATCCAGGAGGGAGCCATTGCGGTGAAGCAGGATGGTCATCCAAAACTCTTTTGGCTTCATCTAGGAAGGGACAATGGTGGACGGCGTCATCACCTTCACACAGTTTACAAGGAAATTTGTGATTCCCTTTTTGTCCCTATACTTCACTCTCACTAGTTGATGGTGTACTTTCAACATGATCATCAGATGTTGACGACACCGGATTGTGCAAACTAGGAGACCAGTCCCTTAAGATCCGAGGGATGTAAGAACAATCTTGATGATAGTGATCTCCTTTGCAAATGACGTATGGATATTTAGGTTTAGACGGTGCGGCGTGAGGATTTTCACTAGACGACACATGGTTGCTCCCTTTTGGTTTTGGCTCCTTCTTCTTCTTTTCCTTTTTCTCTTTCCACTTCTTCTTCTTAGTTACTTGATCTTTAGCTTTACCAGCTTCATCAAGCGAAGAGGAAGGAGGAGAGGGAGAAACAGACGAAGTGGAAGGTTGGGGGGTAACTCCAGCATCACCTAGTTGCTAACTTGACTGTTCAGGAATTACGGCATTTTGAATGACAGAGGTAGAGAAGAGCTATACAGGAAAACCAATCGTCAACCCTGGAAGTGAAAATGTACCCATATGGGGTGCACCAACATCTACCCAAGAGGAGAAAGGACTAGGATTTCCTCCAAGGGGAAATCCTTGGTTGGTAGACTCCATTTTTCTCAACCTAAAGATCAACGAGGGAATTTGTGATGTTATTCCGATTAAAATAAATTTTAGACGCTTCAAAACAACCTGTTTTTTCAATTTTTAAGAGTCGAGAAAAAACAAAAGATGACTCTAGTCGCCTTTGATTTTTAATGAGCTTGAAGTGACAAGTGCTCAGATGGACCTTTTCCTTTAAGGAGTCTAAAAAGGAATGAAAAAGACTTCTCTGGAAATCTAGGTAGAGGGATTACCAAACCAATTGCAAAACTGCAGAATACTTTTTACGGTACAACAGTCAATATTCCTGAATGCTGTGTTTAGTGCATTGTGATCGATAGGGCGGCAGACACGGCTTCCTAAGGATAAAGGATATAACCTATTGTGGTCTCCCAATATATACTCGATGGTATGTGGGAGCACAAGTCCGCACTGGTACTTGTCATCTCAAAGTGGAGGAATCACCAAACCAACAATGAAAACAACAGTTACCAGGTTTTACGACACCGGAATATGTCTCTAGCTTAGACTTCTAGATGTTGTGCATTAGGTTCCAAAGCGTTTTTAGATTCATTAAATTTATTTTATAGTTAATCTTGTTTAAAAATTTTCCTTTTAGGTTCACCACGTGATGTGTATAGAATTCCTAAAAGGCAGCCTAAGATGATAAACAAATGTTTAATCTTCTTTTGGAAATGAAAATCCTAGCTACTAAGGAAAGAGAACTGAGGGCCTTTCAACAAAGAGCATAGAGCACACACTAAATGCACTGTCCTAAATCAAACCAAGCAGTCTAAATGTAAATGCACATGCATGTATTTGTTTTCAGCCTTCTTAATGTATGAATGACAAGAAGAACACTAAGTGAAAATTTGAATTATTTTCCAAAGCGACAATACTAACAAATTTCTTTTTCAAAATGAAATGAAGATAAGGACGACATTTTGCGATTTCGAAATGAAAATTGCTTTTGACACTTGAAAAACTACTAATTCAAATCACATACAAAAGTAACAGTACAATCGACTATCAAGAACAATGGGATTCTCTTCTATGACTGAAAATGACACTTGCAACACTTTCAAATCAAGGAACGACAGTCTGATTATGCTACTTCTTTGTAAAAGAGAACTAGAAATGGCGCAAAAGACACAAAAACACTTATAGTTCTTTGCACAATGGAAGCGGAATGGTGGAAGAGAAGAGGGTTTCCATAGAGATATACTGACCATAGACAACAAAATTCCTGAATAGAACTGAAAATAGTGAACAAAAAACCAAAGTCTAAAGGTAAAGTTAACCTTCCCTGACCATCGCACTTGTCACACAGGGAATCCAGTATGCAGCGCACTTACTGCACACGGGAAGTGCGATGGATATAGACTACCTTGAAGGGGGGTGCGATGGTACTAGTGCTAGACTTTTATCCAGTCTTTGATCACAATTTGCAGTTCAGTTCAGGGATTTAGGTTGAGTAAGTGATGTTCAGTAAATATAAATCAAATGGGGTTGATCTAAGAAGGTTACTAGAGCAACCACTTAGGGAAATTAGAGTGTTTACAGATTGATTGTTCAATTTATAAACAAAACCTAGAGATAGACTGAAGCAGCATTGATCTACTTTGCACTTGCATAGAAAATGCAGTTCGAAGGCTAGCTGGCTTGACTTCAAGCTCCATCTGCAAGTTTATAAAAAAAACAAAAAATAGACTAACAAACAATCTATTCACTCCCCAGTGGAGTCGCCATTTTGTTACCGGGAATACTGTCCACTTAGAGCTGCTATTCTCACTAAGGCTGGTAGCTATCTTAGAAACAAACAAGTTAAAACTACTTTCGTTTTTCTTTATGAAAAATAGACAAGAGGGGAACAGGGGACACCAACATTTGCCTTGCACTTGGTTCCTTGCTCGGTTCCTCTCCTTCCCGATAGATCTTTGCCGCTCCTTCTTTGTCTACACAGCTTCAGAGAGGAGCTGTGGAATCAAAGCAGCATAATACTATCAAAGAACAAAGATCTATATTCATAAACAATACAGGATCAGATATGTATTAACCACACAAATGCATATACAATCAAAGATACACGAATGTGGAGGAAAACTTGAGTAGCTTTATTAATATCAAGAATAGCAAGAGGATTACAACCAATTGTTCTAACCCAGCATCAACCTCCAGCAAGAGAGCCCTTCTTCACATCAAGTAAAGCTTAGATCACCCAACACTATGAAGTCACACCAGAAAACCAACAACACTTCTCTACAAGATACAATATTCCAGCCTCTGGATCTCTGTGATGAGGGATCCATATATAGATGATTGTAGGGGGTGAGTCAGCTTCTGGGATTTTTATTAGTGTCCTCTCTCTGATAGTTCTTGATTCCACTT
>APFE030457441.1:0-16947 GCA_000404065.3 Pinus taeda | reverse complement strand
CCAAGTCTGGAGGGATCTAGAAGGCTGGTTGTTAGAACAACTTCGCCCAAACAGGATCAGCGCGGGTGAGACACTGAACTGACGCGCTGACATCGCAGATCAACTATAGAGGAGGTCCGGTCAGCACTCAACAGGACAAACGAAGGGTGCGCTGTTCATAAAATGGGACCAGCGCGGAAAAGACGTGTGCTTCCGCGCTGGCAGCGCATCAGGTACACTGGACTCCGCCTGTCAGCGCGATTATTTAATAAACAGACACGATGATTCATTTAACTTAGGCAAAGAGGGTTTTTTAGCCATTTTGAGGAGCATGAGCATAGGTGAATGTGGTTTCACAACACAGTAGGGAGACTGGCATGATGGCAGTGACATTTTACTGTGTAACAGGCACATCAGAGATACAATAAACTACTTCTCTATTGGAACAATCTCTTCTGCTCTCAATAAGTCGGGATCCCTCTTCCACCTATGAAATGAATAAGTGCTATGCACAGTTGAAAAAAATGAAAAATGAAAAAAATTCAAAGTGAAAAATGAATAAGGCGAAAGAAGAGAAAGGCTTCCTACACAGGGAGGTGATGCAAGTAACTCTGTCGGGAAGTGACCAGGCTCACTAGCAGTGAAGCCATGCTTGCTTTCCTATGTGACTCCGTCGGGGTACTGTCCATGCCTGCTGGCAGCGGAGCAACACTAGAAATGAAACTAAGACTCTGATGACCATACTTCTTGTGCACCTATATACCCCTCAACCCCAATCGAAACAACTATGTTTCCTTGCTTGGAATGTGTGTCAATCGACCAAGAGCTTGGTAGATGCTACATATTACAATCAAGCTAGTGTGAAACCAAGATGAGTTGAGAGATGAACAATACTTTTGGAGGTGTTAGACTTGATTTTCATGAACAAGGTTCATTCAAAGAGCTGGAGTTTTACCAGTGTGTCGAAAAGTGTTGTAGCAACTACAACAACCCTCCAAAAATTTTCCTTAGCTTCATTTTGGAGCCTCCCTTCCAAGTTTTCACAACAGCTTGTCTTGCTTCATCAAATTCACAAGCTTTAGTGTCTTGCTTGCACAAAGGTAGATTGTCAATCACAGCTCGATGCATTCCCCTCACAGGCTGTTCACCCAGACTCAGTTCAGTTATGAGCTGGGCAACTTCCCCAAGAAAATTGTGCATTATGGAGGGAAACTAGCCTTCCCTCCAGAAATTGCGCAATCCTGTCTCGCAGCTTGCTAGGCTCCAATATTGTGCAATCCTTCCAGTCAACACTCCCAGCAGGAATTGCGCAATTTTCCCTAGCAGGGCTGCTCATCCTAGAATTTGCGCAAATATGGGAAGTAGTCAGCTGCTCTGCCAGAAATTGTGCAAACCTCCTAGGCAATCAGCCCAGCTCCCAATCAGGAATGTGCATTTCCTTCAAGCAATCAAATAACCTCTTGCATGTGCAGCTGATTTGACCAGTTCCCTCCGGGACCGAGCAAAATAGACTTGCATGCATAGGCTACTTCTCCTAAGACAACATCCAAAGGCATCCCTTGTCTCAAGGATCTATGTTTAGCAGTTGGAGGTTACATGCAAGGAGAAATTCGGAAACCTCCCACCAAGTGTCACTTCCCCTAGATTTGTGTCATGCACGTCACAGTCATACCCTTGCTACTGACAGAGTTATCTTACTTGCCTCTATGTGACATCGCAGTCAAGGCATTACCTTATGACCCATTGCAAGACTCCTACACCAAATGGTCTGAGGTCTAATTGGGACTTCTCACCGAGGATGACATGTTGGCGGGTCCAACACCGTCAACATAGTGAAACTCCCTTATTGTATTGTTGTGCCCATGTAGTCCCCATGTTGTTATTATTGTGCCCCATAGAAACCCACTATTGTCTTTTTTTCCCTTGGAAAAATTGTAATTTTCATTAGTAAAGGAAAATTACATATTGTAGATGCAAAAAAGCATATGATGTATGTGAGGCAGAAAGCCTATCAAGTAAGAGGTATAAAAAATAGTGCAGTTTAGTCCACGCAGGGAGACACTATGGTTCAACAATTAGTTCAAAAAAGACTCTACGCAGAGAGTATTATATGACTATCATTGTGCATAACTGATAACTTAAAAGACATTAATATTATTTACATAATAAAAATAAAGCAGGCTCCATTTGTGCCAGTTAATCTGTTAGGTTCATGAAAGGTTGATGGTAGTACTGATAGTGTGCACCATCCCTCTGCTCTTGGATCAGCCAAGTACCGAGAGGCCTGAAAACAACTTCCTTGGATAGTAATTCGGCAAATGAGTTACGTTCCATGTATATATGATGACAGACAAAAGTATCAAATAGAGTAATGAGTCGATGAGTCTTGTCCAAAATAGGTCTTATAGTATAAGAATCACAATTAGATGTTTTATTTAACCAATTACAAACAATTTTTGAATCACCAAACAATTGGAGGTTCGTGCAATGTTTTTTCTAGAGGATATTGTATGATATATTTGGCTATTATTAATTCAACAATATTGTTTGTGCCCCTCCCCAGGCCCATTTGGACGTGGAAGTGATAAGATTTGAAAAGGTATAGAATGGTTCCTCCCTCGCAGCCATCTTCCTAAGCTGAACCATTGAAGTATGCCCATGGCTGAGAGTATTGATAATTTCAGGGATGATGTGCCCGGGAGTATGGTTTTCCTCTTCATCTGGTATGGTATGATAATCTGTCAAGATGTGAGCAGTGATGGAGGGCTAGTGTGGAGCAATGTCTTGAAAAATGAATCGGTTGCGAGCTACCAAAATTGTCCAGCGTATGAGAATTGGAAGGTTCTTGGCTTTTGTCGGAGAAGCATATGTCCACCATGTGGTCCAAGCCTCCTTTACAGTCTGACCCTGCCAATGGCACTGGGTGGGGATAGTCAAAAGGATAGGGTTCCAGAGCTCCTTAGTGGCCGAGCAAGCAAGAAAGAGATGGTTTGTATCTTCGGTGCTATTCTTGCATAGGCAACACCAGAAAGGTACATGTTGAGCTCATAACTGCCCACATGACTAACCAAATCCTAGGGGTTTCTTTTAATTTCCACATGCTTTTCCACCATAGTTCACAAACTAGTGGTCTATGTGTATCAACTAAGACCAAATATCCTTCTTTGGGGGAATATCTCCCATTTTTTGCATGCGCCCAGATTAGCTCGTCCTCCCCTTCAACAATTCTGATATGAGATTCAGTTAGGGCTGATGTGTATTCCTCCCAATGTTGTAGCCAAAGTTGTGGAATGTGCAATGAACAAGCATATTGCCGTGCTCGCTATGAGAAAGTGGTGTGCTCGGTGTCCACAATATGGCTGATATGGGTGATACCCGCATTTGTAAGGTGTAGCTTAAGTGCTTCAGGCAGCATGTGTGCGTTACCACATCCAATCCTAGAGTCGACACATATTCTCATTGATGTGCCAGATTGGATTCTACAAGTGAGTCCCCTACAAATAATGGGCATCAAATTAAGAACAACTTTCCAGATGATTGATATCCCTAATTTATTCCACTGCGGTTGTCGAAGCTATTCCATCAGGTTTAGGGGGGCTATGTATTTTGAAGATGCCACCTTAGTCCACAGGATGTTTGAGGTGATTAGTTTCCATCCAAGCTTGGCCGCCAGTGTGGAGGAGAAACCATCCAGCCCTTTTATACCCCACTCTCCCCATTTCTTTGGGAGAGCAAGCGCCTCCCATTTGGCCCAGACATATATTCTCCCTAGTTGATTGCCTTTCCATAGGAACCTGCAACAAAGATTTTGTATTCTGGAGAGTATACCTCTCGGTATCCATGCCAGAGACATCCAATACACCGGGGTGGCTTCCAGAATAGCTTTGATAAGAACTAGTATGCCTGCTCTGGGACGGTACTTGTGGTACCAAATGTTGAGTCTCTTTTCCATCTTAGATATTAACCAAGTCCAATCTGCTAGCTTATAGCCATGGGGCTTTACCCTGTATCCCAGATACCTTAGACCATCATCCATGTGGATTGGAGTAAAAGGAAATCTATGCAGAGCATACTGTGTCTCATGGGGAGAGCATCCAGTGGCTGTAATGGTGGACTTGGTGTTGTTTACGACCATTCCTAAGGCCACTTGAAATAAAGAAAACGTGTTCTACAGTGTGGTCAAGTCCCCAATGCCTCCATTGAGAAAATTAGTACATCGTCCACAAAGAGTAAGTGTGTCAGGGTGCATCCGTCAGTAATTTTGATGCCTCTAAGCCTTCCCCTGCTATGTTCCTCTTTTATGAGTCCGTTGAGCCCTTCCATAATGAGTAGAAATAGTAATGGTGATAGAGGGCAGCCCTGCCTAAGTCCTCTTTCGGAGTGAAAGAAGGGCGATACCGCCCCATTTACAAGGAGACTAAAAGATACATTAGTAATACAACACATAATCCATTTTATAAACTCATAGGGGAAGCCTAGATGAGTTAGAAGCATTCTAATGTAGAGCCAACTAACTTTGTCAAAAGATTTTGAAATATCTACCTTTAGAATCATACCTTTTAGCTTCTTCGTTTGGATGGAGTGTAGTACTTCTTATGCAGTCCCAACAACCTCATGGATCTATCGATTTTATAGGAAGGAAAACTGCTCAGATGAAATGTGGGTGGATAGAATTGGCCGGAGGCGATTTTCTATAATTTTGGATGATTTTGTATATGCAATTGCACAAGGAGATTGGGCGGAAGTCATCATAGGAGGCAGGGTTGTCTGATTTGGGGATGAGGGCGATGAAAGTGGTATTGGAGGCCTCATACATCTTCCCTTGATCTGGTAGTCTTCTACAACTTTTAGTAGATCTTCTCCAAGTGTATCGAAGAAATCCATGTAAAATTCCACAAACCAACCATCCAGTCCTGGGCTCTTGTCATGCTTGAACCATTTTAAAATGGCCTCAAGTTCCCCCATTGTGACCTCCTAGTTCAAATCCAAGGCAGCTTCCTGATCAAAAAACCTAGGGAAGAGTTGTGCTATGCGGATAACTTTAGCCAGTGTGGCATTAAGGGGTGCTCTATAGATCTACTTGAAATGGGATGTGGCCAATGCTGCTAAACGCGGGAAGGTATTCACAATGTTGCCCTACTCATTTGTTAGCTACCAGATGGTGTTATGGCTTTGCGCCCATTCGCAAATTTGTGATAGGATTTTGTATTATCATCTCCTTCTAGCAGCCATATTGCTCTGCTTCTCAGTCTCTAGGTTTCTTCTCGGCCCTTTAATATTTTTCTTCTCTTGGATATGAGGGATGTAATCTGATCCTTATGCTCTTGAGAGGTGTAGATCCATCCTTGTTCATTATCGAATGCAACTATCTCTTCTTCAATTTCCCTAAGTATTTGGTCATCCTGTTCTCTCTTGTTATGAGCCCATATTTTGGATAGTCTCTTCAGTTCCCTTAGGTTGTGTGCAAACCCTTCAACAATGTTCCCACCAACAGCAAGGGGGTGACACTTCCAATATTCAATCACCATTCGAGTATAGGTTGCATCCCTTAGCCAAGAGGAATTGAATTTGTAGGAGGCTTTTGGTTTATTCAGTCCTCCTCTTATTTCAAGGTAAATCGATAGATGGTTGAATATGCCCCCAGATATAACCCATTGATGGTATCTGAATCCCATACTCAGTAGTTGCTCCTTTATCAGGAAGCGATCAAGCCGTTTCGCAAGGCTATCCTCTTCGGTTCTGTTATTCCTCTAAGTAAGTTGAATTTTGGCTGATGGGCTATCAATGAGATTGTGATTCTCCAGGATGTTCTCGAAGAATGCAAATAGGGGATCAATTTGGGCATGGAGTCCCCAAGATTCCGCGTATCCAATAGAAAAATTTAGGTCCCCCCGAGGATTATATTGTCCTGCTGTAGGAGATTGGTGTTCAGCAGACGATTCCATAATTCAACCCGGTTTTGGCAAGGTCCATACACATTGATGATCCTAATCTTTGTGCCGAGATCTGATGAGAGTATGTCCGCCCGAATGTGTCCGTTTCCACCCCAAATGTTGTGGGTTTTAATGGTGTAGGAGTTTATACCTAGGGCAATACCTCCCGATCGTCCATTAACATCTTGGGATTGAAAAGGCCAACCAAGGATCCAGGATTAGAGTAGTAGGGTGATAGCATTAGTTAGGCCCAGAGTTTCTTGGAGGAAAAGGAGATCGATCGGTTCAGTGTTGTGCAGTCTACGAAGAGCTAGTTTTTCCCCAGGGCTAGCTAACCCTCGACAATTGAATGAAAGCAGCTTCATGGAGGGGGAGCATCCAGGGTGTTCAATGCTCTATGTAACTGATTGATAGTGTGTTGTCTTCCAGATGCTATATCCTCCCCAGCCTACAATTTTTCTTTAGACAGGGAGGAAGGTTAGCCTCAAGGTGGCTTCGGGGGTATGGGGGGGGTGTCCAATCCAATGCCCATGGAATCAGGGGCCTGTGAACATACCCGAGATCGAAGTGGATATTTTGGGGATAGGGGTCCTTGTTCAGAGTCAAAGGATTTTGCAGGAGCAACCTCTAGAAAGGATGGCAGGGTGAAAGAGAAGATGGGGGGAGGGGGGTGTAGAGAGCATGCTAGGGTAATGGGAGGTTGAGGAATGGAAGCATAGGCCTGATAATTAACGAAGTAAATGCCAAGCAAACAGATGGAGAAGAGAGATGTACAGAGGAGGGGGTAGAGTTGAACATACTTGTGGTTAGCATAGCCTATGTAGCTGCCCTTGCCCTGGTCAGAGGAGGTGAGGGAGCTGATATGGTGCTTTGCGACACTTCTTCGTTGCCTCTTTGATAGGTGCCTCTGCTACTGCAACAGGGACAATGTGAGTCACTGCATCTTCAGGCGAGGGTGGATTATTTGGATCTTCAGGATCCTTTATAGGTATGGTCTTTCCTTTTTCCCCTGCTCGAGCCTTGCCATTTAGAGGGCATTCCTTGTATAGGTGACCTACCTTGTGGCATCTTCTGCATCGAAATGGAACCTCCTCGTAATCAAGTATCTACAACTGCGAGAAATTTATCCATTGTGGGGTGATGTGCTCCTGTAAACCCTCCCTGGTGTCTAGGTCAACCAAAAGCCACACATATGCCATCATACCAGTGGAGAGGTAAGTTTTATCATGCTCCAGATAGGAGCCCAAAGAGTTCGCTGAAAGATGTCTTCAGACCAAAATTGAAGGGGCAAACCTGGTAGATGGACCCATATTGGCCCAACGCCTAGTTATTCTCTCTTCGGGTCGAAAAGAGGGTTCCATCGGCACAGGAGGACAAGGGCCTGTTCAATGTGCCATAACGAGGACAAGACCCAATTCGTATGCTCGGCTCTAGCACAATGCAATGCGAACCATCCTCTTACGAAGGTTTGGATGAAGGGTAATTTGGCCAAGTGTTATCCCCATACCTTCGACGTCCATAGCTTCAATCGAGCTGCGGTGTAGCTCCTACCCCGAACCTTTCCAACCAAGCCTCGGTTAGCTATGTCCATTGTGTCTCCCCACTATATATCCTTGCCAAGGTGGATGATAACGTCTTTTGCCCTAGATTTAACACACTTGTGTTTCTTGCTCAGTCGATGACCCGTGTCGGTGGTGCCTTGCCGGCCTTTGCATGAAGGAGGGTGTGGTTGAGGATGTTCAGGGTTCTGATACGTTCCAAAGGGGAAGGCGTCCGAAAGTGGAGGGATGCCTATGAAGCTGCCAGAGATGGGAGCAGATAGAAGAGTTGCAAGGGGAGTCCCTTGAACTGTAACCGAGGGTTCTTCAGGGAGAGGTTAGGAGGGGATATGATAACCAGTGGACTGGGGGGAGGAGGACAGCCCTAGAGAACGACAGCTAGGTTAGGGTTGATGCAACCAGCCACAAAATGAAGTGAGGATGGCGATAGGGACGGGGTGGAGAGTGTTGTCCAGGAGGGGGAGGGCTCAGGTAAAGTCACTATCGAGCAAGAGGGCCCCGAGATTGAGGGCAGGGTCGCGATGGTGTCCCATAATTCGCTGCAGAAAGGGAGCAGGCCTTCCGTGGTCGCATGGGGAGTCGTCCAAATGGAGGCACCCTCTAACGGGTCTTCCGGCTAGTTTACCATGTCCATATCATTAGCCCCTCTCAATAATTTCTCGCCAGCTACCATCGTAAATTGTATAACTGTCATGGTGTAACCGAGAGCTGAATGGGGAGGCAGTAAAAAAACCTTATGGAGTCACAGGAGGTGAAAAATGGAGCCGTGAATAGGGAGAAACAAAGAGGGTTTAAACGACGTCAGGTATGGCAACATGAATATGTGGGTCAGGTCGATAGCAAAGGGTAGGGCGCTTTAGAAGGGACTGCAGAGAAAAACCCTAGCCCTTGTCGAGCAGGTTTCGAGGCTCCATCCCTAAGAAGAATCCCCCCCTCTTTTTCAATTATCAGCTAAGGAGGGCCTAAATTGGTAAAGATTTTATCTAGATCACACTACTGATTCACCCCCCCGCCCTACCCCCCCGTCTCAGTAGTGATTAAAGGTTTCCAACAATTGGTATCAGATCGAGGCTCTTGGTTGCAACTTGATTGCTAGAGAGTAGATCTGAGGCCTGTTGGTGGAAAACTTGAAATTTTTTTCTTCAGAATGGCTATTCTCACTACTACAAATTACAAGGTATGGCACAAAAATGTAAAATCTCCAAGCCCACTATTGTTATTGTTGTGCCCTTACAATATTATTGTTATGTAGGCTCTGATTATATTGGGACCACTTAGACTCCTATATATAAAAAGGAGGTATTGTCATTTGTATCATCCAAGAATTGTTCATTTATTTAATGTAAAGGAGGTTTCCCCCTTGAAGAGGCTGATTTTGAAGTCGTTGATCTATCTTTTCTATATTTTTGTGCGTTGGTTTAATAACATTTGGTATCAGAGCTTTGGATTCTAGGGTTTCGCTGCTCCAAACAGGTCATTGTGGAATTTTCGCTATAACATTGAGGAAGTTAGGGTTTTTTCAAGCTCCATAATTCCATCACAAACAGGTCATCATGGAATTTTCACTGTAATGCTTTTTCTATGAAGATTTAGTCTCTGAAACTAAAACCCATTTGAGCCGAAATCTTAATGAATCTCGGGTCTGAATTTTAGGTCTTGTCTCGCTATATGTTTAAAGATATGATCCAAGGAAGTTAGGATTTTTGCAAGCTCCCGAATTACATCTCAAACACGTGACCTTGGGAAAATCGTCATAACTTTCTTTATGAGCTTCAGATTTAAATTTAGTAAGAAACTACAGAAAGAGGACGGCTTTTAGTTTTCTGTATACCGATTTCGGGTCTTAAGGTCTAAATAATGACATGCGGCACTTCGTACAAGTTTGTTCTAATGAATTAGTCAATAATTAGGTAATCGTGGGAAATTTGGCATACCTCTTCCTTGGAGAATCCAATATTGATCAGACTTGCAGGGTTGGAAAGAGGACTTAGAGGGCTACTGCAGGATGCATTTTCAGACCTGGAGATCCGAAATTATAGAGATACAATAGATTCAATATCGAGCTCCTATAAAGTGAAAAAAGGTGTGTAGTTTTTTTAAAATTTTGCACAAGTTTGGTTTGAGAAATTAGTTTGAAGGAATTCAAAGGGCATAATGAAGCATTATTATCATTAATTGATGCCTCGAAGAAAGAAAATGGAAACACTTAGTAAATTGTGTAGTTTGGGAGGTCAGTGTGACAGGCTGAGGGGATGGGCACTAGTTCAACCTATTACATAGTTACGGGAGACAGAGGAGGCTGAGAAATTGCGCAGGCGTGCAACTCAAGGGTTGAGCTTGAGCTTAGAGTCTGTGCAATGCGTAGTTGAGGCCAGACTAGAGGGTTGGATTACACAATTCTTGGGGCCGAGGTCCGAGCTTGAGCACTTGAACGACTTAGTGCACAGTCATGGGAGGTAGGAACTGCGCATTGCATAGTGTTAAGGGACAAGGTTACAGCTTTAGGGTAGGAACATAAATCATATGCGACACATGAACACACATTTCCCTCAGTGTGACAACTTTGCAATGGCTTACGACAAGTGTGACACCAAAGATACACTTCGAGACGATCATAATGACACTTGTGTGACCGTGCTTAGATTGGGAATGAATGCGACATATGTTTACATGGTTAAATCAACTCATTTGCACAAACATAACCCCGTGAAACTGTTTCCCCTTAAGAAACCAATTTCTTGGCTATGTAGAAATTGTGCTTAAGACATGAATGGTTATAATTATTGTCACTTGTTTGTCACTTAATTGTATGTTGTATTCTCAAATGAAGGACCTGGGAGACTTGGTTTTTAACCGTCAATACTTAGGTGACATGAAAATATCAGAATTCCATTTGATTGTTGAATATAAATGATAAATGAAGAAAGCTTGAAGAAGTGATGGGGTGTAAATCGCACTAAGGCAATAAACCCCTCATTTACCATCACTCAAGCATAGACTTGTGGTTATAAACCCACATTCTATCGGAAGCGTTAATTATATGCTTTTGCCTTAAAACCCCAGGACCACACATCTTATAGGTATACACAGAAAACATACGAAATCTTACCTTTTTCAACAGCCCTTGCACATTTCCCGATATATACCTTTATCGCTATCGCAATAGGGTGATAAAGTGCCTTCCCTTCTTTCTACCGATATGCGATAATAAACAAAATAAATATAGGAAACATGGAAACCCCGCAGTCAACACCTAAGCTGGACTTCAATATTATACACCCACATTCAGAACTCTGTCGGGTCCGCTCTCGGCTTCAATCCTTTCCGCCTTCTCCAATCATTGATCGCGCCTCATCACATATCGGTGATATCGCTTAATCGCATATCGACATTCCACTTGCCTACCACCCTTAACTCCTCCAATTTGCGATTAGTGATTAAATCACGACTGTCAATCTGGCACTTGATCCGATGGTCTACACTTAATAGCCTGATCGCAATCGCTTGCTCCTATGGCCAGGTTCGATAACGCATAAAGGTTCCGCCGATGCGATATATCGGCAATTTCTCATCGGCATTTCTTGAAGCCTGAGGTCAGCCCTTTATAAACCATATTTTCCGATGCGATATCAATTGACTCTGTCCTCAGCGATATGATACTCTCTGTTGATCATATCGATCCACCGGATCCTGTGATCCACTTCACTTCATTGATCCTTCTAGTGATTTATGGTCGATCAAGATGCCAACTAATGGGATTTTAGTCATCAACGCATATATACAACATAATTACTTGAAAAGGAAAAATACATAGTTCCTCTACTCACACACTCCTCTCCGTGTTCGCCGAATTCTGCCTGGATACATATGCTAAATAGAATCACTAATACAAACAGAATTTATCATTTCATAATGAATCACACTATTCCACATGCAGAATCAACTTTCTGTATATTAACATACAAACACATGATTTCATATTGAGGCTCTTCGTCCCTCTCTAGCCTGATTCTTCTAATTAGAGCCTCTGTTTCCTAAACTGCCCTTAGGTTTACGATTCCATCATGAATCCTCTCGAATTCCCTCTCTCTCTGTCTCTGTCTCTTCAGAAAAGACAGGAACATATATTCTCTATCTAACAGTCTCCTTCCATATATGAAGTAATTCACTATATATTTAGAAATCATATCCTACCCTAACTAATCAATATAACTACTTCGCTTGATCTCCACGCAGGGAGGATCACTTTCCACTTATTCTGTAATTTCCTTAGTATTTGCAACAATATAACTACTTATATACTTTGAAATTAATAAAAACTAAATAACCAATTCTTCCTCCAAACTCTCATTAGCCACAACATGTGACCACACCATCACATTGCTGGCTAGGCCTAGATGCTCCTACATCAGACTCCCAAGGTTAAAAATAATCATGATCTCCTGATCATGTGCTTCTGATCTGTGTCCTCCTAGATCCCATACTTTGTTCAGTAGTCTATCCTTGGTTACTGTTGTTGTTGGTTGTTGTTCTCCAGGTCTCCATATTTTATGTTGCATCGCCCCATTAGCTATGCTCTCACAGTCTGCTGCTATGTTTTTCATATATATTATTTCTTTTTTCTCATCATCACAATTTATGCCAGGCTTCTACACTTTAATTTACAATTTACCATTACCTTCACCTGTACCATTCTTTCCAACCCATCTTCCTTTCTTCTTTTGTCCTTCACATATTTTATTGAAGTGTTGTTGTATGAGTTCCCACAGCTCATCAATTTCTTTGTCCACTTCACTTCTCAGATGATGAATACTAGTCCCCTGCAACTGGATGTGTTCTTGCATAAGAACATCATAATCCATGTGCCAATACATTTCTAAAATGTACAAATTCCTTCTCCATTGATCCCCTGCAACAATTCCAGTTCCTTCTTCTGGTTTCTCACTCATGGCTTCATCACTTCTTACTTCAATTCCCAGTATACTTGTAATTCCACAAATTTCTTGAAAACTAGGAATTTTTCCTGCTTGTTTAGGTGCCTGGAATACCTCTTCTTCTAGTAACTTAATTTCTGCACCCTTAAGGATTATGGCATCATATTTTTCTGCTTCTGAAATGTCATTTTCAGCCTCTTCTTCATCAATAACTCCCTGTAGTAAAATAATAATCATGTTACTATTATCTCTTGAACTCATCTCTAGTTCAACAGTTCCATACTGTAGATTCAACATCATTCCATCTTTCTGAGACATTTAGATCTCACCCTTCCTTACTTCGATTTGATCTTCAGAACCAATTCCTTTTTTTGAATTGACTTCACATTGCCTTGTTTCTGTATATATATCTTCACCAGAATCAATCAATTCATTAAACACAAATGCTTTACCATGTTTCCTCATTATGCCAACATTTCTGACAACTTATTTTCCATATTTGTCATCCATGACAACTTCTTCATTATTATTCAGTTCTGGTTGTGCAGTCTGATCACTTCTTCCTTGGTTTCCTTGCCTCTTCTCCAAAAGACTAGACTCATGCCACAAATCTGTCATCTCATTTGGAATTTCTCCCAAGCACTTTGCACGATCTTCACTAACTTCATTGTCTGCAACATCTGTCTTTAGTCCTCCTTTACTCTGGCTTTCTTCAAGGTCAATAGTCTTCAATAATTGTTTAATATCTACAAAGTCTTCTATATCAACCTTCAATAGTTGCTCTCCTTTGGCTTCAGTCCTCGATAGTTGTCTACTATCTGCATAATTCACTACAACTATGTTTAACAACTGCTCTTTCCTCGACATCACAAGATTATGTGAATTTCCTTCTTCTAACTTCTGAAAATCATATCTTTGCCTTTCCTTTCCCTTATGAAAACCTTAATCAGTTGCCTTACTTCAGTGTATCCTACATTTACATAGAAAATATTAGTTTCAAAACTATGAGACACCAATATCTCCTCAAATAATTTCATCATCAATCCTTCCGGTTAACTCCCTATGATACAGGAAAGTGTTCCCTCTGCGAACAGAGGTAACCCTTCTAGCCCTAGAGTGGGTCTAGTCACAAACAAGGACATATCAACAATAGATTTCCTTAAATAGTCATAGTTGGAGACCTACCTCAACCTGTGGTCGATGGAGTTCCATTGCGCTGCTCCAGCTTTCGCTTCCTTCTCCTCAACGAGTGATCAACATGAAACAATGCAAAGGAAATACAACAAAGCATGTAACTGGAAAACAACAATGATCTATTTACTCACAAAGTCAAGAAGTCATGAGCTATCAAGTAAATTACATACAAGAAATAGGAAAACATCATTGATTGTATTAATAATGAAATAAGAGCATGCTTACAACCAAAGTCTTGATGTCGCAAGCCTTCTTAGAGGGATCCACTCAGCATGTTCTTCAAGCATTTACTCTTTGAAGATGGATCTCCCAACATACAAAGTCTCCCTCTCTCACTCACACGTTTTTCATCAAGTCAAGGGTACTTCACAACCTTCCACAAGCTATCACCACTCTCACACTTGTTCACACACACACCGGCTATCTATCAAACTCAAAGCACTAACATCACTGCTCAATCCAAGAATTTACCAACTAGCTGACCATAGCAAAGGTGAGTTTTTAAATAGGAGAAGGAGTCTCCATGAAAGGTGGAAGAGAGAGCTTATCACCAAGGAAGGTAGCACAATTGATGAAACCGCCACACCAAGGAAGGAAGGGTGACACAAACTATGCCAACAAATAGGTCTGGAGTCATCCAGAAGGCCGACTGTTGGAACAAATTCGCCTAATCTGGATCATCGCGAGTACATAACTGAGCCATAGCGCTGACATCGCTAGTGAGAAGTGTAGCTAGTCGGATCATCGGTAAAGATAATAAGTAACCTCGTGCTGGAGCATGAAATCGGACCATCGCGGGAATCAAATGTACTTCCGCGTTGGCTGTTACACAGTAATTTGTCACCATTGGTCATTGTCCATGTTACCCTTGTTTTCGTACATTGGAGGACACATTTATGGACCTGTGACGAGTGACATAACCTAAAAACACTTGCATTATGTTCCCCTGAGTATGAACTTCATGTTCCCTGAAGACACCTTCTGCAAATTATCCCTGAAAAGTGCCCTTTTTCCATTGGCGCAGGTACACAGTGTCTTATCCACACCAATCACTGAGATCCTCGAAAAGGGGCGTGCCCATTGGCGCTCTGTCCTAGAACAACACTCGCGCCAACTAAGTTTGGTAATGATTTTTGGCAAACTCGCACCCATATGTTTTTTCCTTTCAGATCATGAAGTCGGTTGAGGGAAAAAATCCATCTGATAGAGGTCAAGAGTCATCATCTATCCTTGACATCTATCCTCATTAGCTTTTCGGAGATAATGTTGATCCACAATGGGCGTCCTGGTGCATTGAATCTTCCTCCCTTCTCCATTTATAAAAGTCTGTCCTCATGCATTAGACAAGCTAGTTCTGGGAGTTCTGGAGTAATGCTAGTTGTGATTATGCTTGTCTGGAGTGATAGTAAGAGTCTTGAAGCATAGGGAGGTTATGCTGCCGGAATCCTGAGAGAGAGAAGGTCTATTGCAAGGCATACATAGCTGCTCGCCCAGCTAGAGAATAGGTTCAACGTCAGAACCTTGGTTGTATCTCTCTCTGCCTATTATTCATTAATAAAAGATAGATGACTACTGTTATGGTTCCATTCTCATTTGTCTTATAAATGGTTAATGTGAATTACATCCTTTCTGACTGATGTATAGTTGCTTTTACTAGATTTCACGCTTGTGTTTTTTCTCTCTTTGCATGTGCAGGTGTCCATCCACGAGGATAGTGGAGGATTGTGACCGACCAGAGCGAAGGAGTGAGAGCGGCATCTCTTCATCAAACAAATAGCACTGGAATCCAAGTAGGTGTTCATTACCCACTTCTTAATTGCAATTAGGAACTTGCAGAGTAGCATTGATTGATTGTTGCTAGACCCATTTTGGGCTAGTGGGATCGCCTCTGTCCACAGAGGCGATTTACCTGTTCAACAATTTGGCGACTCCACTGGGGAGTTAGCTTGTTGTTTGATTTGTAAACTTTAGACGGAGCCTGAAGTATGACTAGATAGCCTTCGAAACACTATTGCTTTGCATTAGTGAAGTAGATCAAAGCCACTTCAGTCAATCTCCAGTTTGGTTTACAGACTGAAAAATTTGGAGTTTGTCTTGCATGTTAGTTTTCTCTTGCTTACCTGAGTTAATGAGCTTTCTGGGTCATTTTTAAAATTGATATTTGTTGTTTGACCCTTCTGAGCACTGTTGGCCCGACCCTGGTTGGTCTCGTTTATTTTTTGGGTCAACAAACGCGGTTGGCGCGTTTTTTCCTTTGACAGTCGCGCCAGTTGGCGCGTTTTTTCCTTTGACAGTCTCGCCAATTCATGAATAGCGCAAGTTGCAGATTCACAGTCGCGCCAGCTCTGTGAATTTTTCCAGTTTTTTAGTTAAAAGCTCCTTAAACTCGGATTTTTGTTTTTCTATATCTTTTGCAGCTTCTGGAAGTGTGTTAGACCTTTCTGTGACTGGTTATTACTTTTATCCTTCAGTTGTTTGCTTATTTCTGTCGATTTTGTATCCTTGCCCTAGAACACCTAGTGGCTTTTCATGTCGAGCCTTCTGTGGGAAGTTGTGGTTTGATAATCCAGTCAACTTTTTGGTTGTTTTCCGCACTCATCTAATGGTTGTGAAAGTTTGGTATTCTATGCTTCGAGTGATTCACTTCTAGCCTGTTTGGATTTTGCTTGACTTCATCTGAACTTAGATCACATGGTTCATTGAAGGTCTTTATGTTTTTCCTTGCTTTGACAGGTCATCTTGATTTGCACTTGATTGGTTCTTAGATTACATTAGAATCATCTTGTGTTTGAGAATTCTCTTGCATAGATCACATATGCATAATTAGAATTCTCATTTGTGCATAGATTACATTTGCACACTTTTCAAGTGAATTATGCATAGATCACCTTTGCCTTCCTCCTTTGAATTCCCTTTTGTCTTGTTGAGCTTAGATCACATAGCTCATAAACCTTAGTTTTTCCTTTGATTTGGAAAACTGCTTTGGTGTCTTGGGGACTTTCTTGTCTTCTCATCGAGTGATTGTATTCCTTTTGCTCGGTGTTGTTGTATCTCAAAATTCATTTTAGGTGCTTTGTGCCATTAAAAAAAAATCAAACTAATATCTTTTGCATTCAATAGTTGGAAAGGAAAAAGAACATTTCGTTGATTCGTATTTTCAAAAGAAAAGTTTCATTTCCTTGCCATTAGTTGCATTAGATTGTTTGATTGCTTGTGTAAATTTTGTTTGATCGAAAAATTCCTAACCTTCTCATAGTTAGAATTCATCGAACAAAATGATGTTCTTTGGCATGTAGTTTGCATCTAAGTAATTCTGAGAGATCATACGGTAGGACCTGAAATCAAAAC